>JBBPMM010000666.1:0-15604 GCA_038090335.1 Solioccasus polychromus
CCGCCATGATTCATGTTACACGTCGTAACCAATCCGGTTTACACAAAATTCCACGTGCTCGTGCGCACATAACCGGGGTATTGAGCACCAATCATCGAACATCTACCCACCCCAAGCCGGAGCCTTTTTTTTTCCTACACGTTCGTTATCTATTTCCTCCCGATGCCCACACAGTGTACACACAGCTTTTGAGGTCATGAGACTTATTTGCAGCGGTCGGCCGAGCATCGGCACATAAGCACCTACCATATAAGATTCGTGCAGTTGCTAGTAACTCTTGATCTATTATCTTCGCTTGCTCCCATGGTTGATTCCAAAATCTGGTTCGGTAAGCCTTCTTAACGGCATGACGAGATCTGAATCTGACTCCCTCCAGTCACAGGTGCCTCCACCGGTTTCGGTCGCGTCTTGACCGAGTACCTGTTAGAACACGGTTATAGAGTCGTTGCCACCCTCCGTAAGCCGGAGGTGCTATCCGATCTTGAGCGCCGGTACCCGCCAGCACGACTCATCGTCGTCAAACTCGACGTCAGACGGCATGCAGAGATCACCGCCGCGTTTCTCAGAGCGCAAGAGGCCTTTGGTCGCATTGACGTCGTCTTTAATAATGCAGGGAGGATGATCAACGGGGAGATCGAGTCCGTCGACGATAGGGATGCACGAGCCATGTTTGAAGTCAACTTTTGGGGCGCAGGCCAAGTTAGCCGGGAGGCGGTGCGATTTTTCAGAGATGTGAACCAGCCACGGGGCGGTAGGCTCCTTCAGATGTCGTCTGGTATGGGTATCGCGACCGTCCCATGCTGCGGACATTACAGTGCATCGTAAGCACGGAGCATCAACTTGAACGGGCCGCGATCCGGGCTCACTCTTGATCAGGAAATTTGCTCTCGAGGCATTGTCTGAGGCGCTAGCAGCCGAGTTGGACCCTTCCTGGAATATCAAGGTGAGCTCGGACGTTCGTGGCTCTCGTCTATGACGCTGAACGCAAATAGGTCACCCTCATCGAGCCCGGACCGTTCCTCACGGATATTACGACGAACATAGTGCCTCCTCATCCGGCATACAAGGATCCTGACATGCCAGGATCGAAATTGCGCGCGATGCTCAGATCGGGTATTCTCATAGATGGCGACGCCCGAAAAGCTTGTATTGCATTTGAAAAGGCGTCTCGGCTGGAAGATCCCCCAATACGGCTTCCTCTTCATAGATCGGTGCTCGACCTGGCGAATAGCAAGGGAAAGAGTCTGATAGAGGTTGCGGAGAAGTACAAGGATTGGTCTGACGATCTATACCTCTAACTCGAATGGTTCGCGATATTATGTACTCAATGTGTGCGACAACAGATCCACGGAAAAAAAAGCGATATCAACCCTGAAGTTGGAGTAGCTTCCACGGACGGTGAGTCGGAGCCATTGTTTGTACCCAAGTGCCGCTACTATCTATGTACGAGCAAATGACCACCTTCCTATTTGCCGTCATCTCCCTACTACCACACTTCCCACTCCGTACCAAGTATATTAATTCGAGTTAGTGTCTGAGTCCCTGTCATAACAAGGCCAATTAGTAGGAGATCGAAATATTTCCCTTTTGTGACTTACCGGTAGGTATGAAAACCTCGTTTTTCGCTCGACCTTACGTTCAACGAATCTAGCACAGAAAGAGGACGATGCAGGTAAACCTGGCTGTCACGTTTACGGCCGCGTCGCCGTTCATCTCCAACCCGTCGAGCGTCGCAAGCGCCCATCCGGCCCTTCAGCATCTCCAATATACCAAGCCGGCTGGTCAGCTCTCGGACGTTCTCGTGTTCACGCTTCCCAGCGTACACCACGAGGGCCAGCGTGACGAGATCGTGCAGGCGCTGAAGAGTTTGGAGAGCGTGCAAAGGGTCGATGTACTGGAACCGCGTACGAGAACGAAGAGAGACGAATTTTAGTCCTAGGTTCATTGTCTCACTGTGGATATCTCAAGTTGAAAGAACCTTTCTCTCGTTTCCTAGCAATCTATGCGTTAGGCCACCCTCCGAATTTGTGACGACCATGACTATCTTAGTGAAGTCGCTGTGTCGGAGAACGGTTGTGATAGAGTAGTGATCAGATGAACAAAAAGAATATGTACAATCGAGCTGGATTCGAGAACAGGGGGACAACTTATTACTATACATGCATACACACATGCCGGTTTACACATGTAGAATGAACGCACGCGACAACGCGAGAAACATACCTACACCTATTTCCTCCTTATAGATGTCTTCAAACCCCCTGATATCCTCCCTCACCCCTCGTACCTTCTCGACGAGGTCCTCGTAGTCACTTTCCTCCTTGTCTCTACCACCCGCTCCGTCCGCTTCTGATGCACTACGCTCACGTCCTCGTCACTAAGCCCCTCGTCGAGCCTGCGAATCTCCATGCCAAGCTCTTCGAGGTCGTTTGACCCACGGCGACGCATACTCGGGGCAGGTATAACAGGGTAGTCTTGCTGCTCGTCTGGGGTCGGGAACATCGGGAGGCGCTCGTTGGCGAGGTCGGAGCGACGACTATCGAAAAAGGATCAAGTATCGCATGGATAAGTGGGAAATCGCGGTAGCGCGCGTCCAGAGCAACGGCCAACCCGACAAGTACATGAACGGTAGGTTAGTTCAAAACAGCACAGGGACAAGATGAATGCACGAACGCGTCTGCAAAGTTGCGAATGTAGTGTCTGATTTGTGTGCCGTGTGCGGTGAGCATGTCGGGACCTCTTCGGTCCTCGACGGGGAAAGCGGCTAACTCGGAGGCATTCTCGGCTTCCTCTCTGAAGAAAAAAGGGGTTTGGCATCGACGGTTAGTCCAAGTCACAAAGTTCACAAAGAAAAAAGTAAGTGAACAACACATCAATAAACATCGTTTCCCCGGTGGAAGTAAAAAAAGCGAGGAGACGACAGATCCAGTACTCCCTAGCAGAGCATCCAAATTCGTGGAAACAGGAGAAAACCATATCTTTTATCAATCGCAACGCACCTCAGAAGTTGGAACACCCGTTGCATCTTTCCGACCGCCAAAATCTTGTTCTTGATTTGCTGCTTTCTCTCTGCGAGCTCCGAAGGCGGAAGTACGAGATCGACAGGGTCGTCCTCTTCTTCGTCTTCCATGCTCTCAAGTTCCTCTGGACTGCATGTCGCGAGAATCGCGAGAAGCATTTCCGTGACTGATAGCATGCACACAGACAGGATCATGAGTCTATGTATCTTCAAACGTATAAAAGCGACTCACTTTTTGCGCCGACAAACGGTAAACTCCACGTGAACCCATCCATGAAATTCGGTAGCCAATACGGATGACTACTCGAATTGAACTGCCTTATCGTAATATTCTTATTGGCGTACTTGATAACGGCGCCTCGATTATGGTAAACATCGAGGTAATTGGGTGCGCTAAAGACGGTAATAACTGAGGGAAACTTTTTAGTCGGAGTTTTGCGGTACATCATATATCTAGAGCGTAATGTATTAGTGAGGCCCTAGACGAGACGACGAGAGCATACCCTGCGTCCTGGGCTTCGTGCCCTCGCACGATCCCGAGTAGGCCATTCCGTTCGAGGAACTTGCACGCAGCCTCATACCTTTCGTAATGCAGGACCTTACCGTTCGTCATACGGATACTGGCCAGAGGACGAGACACTCACGTATAGAAAAATGAACAACCTCTCGTTGCATTGTGTTCAAACGTTGTACCTGGAGCTAGAGCGGGACCATGCGCCGAAGGCTCTTGTTCGTATCCGAAATTTACTACAGGATCTGACCACAACAAGTCACACAGCAACCCACTGGCGCCAGGTTCCTGAAAACGGTCAAGCTGCGCGTGTATCCATCAGTTAGACGCTTGTTCATATTCCCAAAAACAAGAGCGAGAGGATATTTCTGAACACGTACTCGTCGGATGTCATCTAGGGTGACGAGTTGAGGGGAAAGACCTCCATGAACACAAAAGAAGCGACTGTCAACGAGAGCAGCAACGGGAAGTGCATTGAAGGACTCCAAGCATGCGTCGTAGACTTCTTGGGAGTACTTATGGAGGCCTGTGGCAGGAGATAAAAAACTCGCCAAAAGTACATTGGCGAGGCAATGCGTACATTCTCGCTTGAACGTAAAATATTCTGTTAAATGTCGGCACTCGTGGTTACCACGAAGGAGAGTAATGTCTTTTGGACGTTGGATCTTGATTGCATAGAGGTATAATAGGCACTAGTTGTGTAAAGGCGAGCTGAGTTCCTTTCCGACAGAGACGAATTGCAAAGACGCATACTTCGATGCCAAAGTTTCCGCGATCGACGTAATCACCGAGAAACAAATACGAGTTTTCTGTAAAACTGCCCCCGATCTCGAAGAGTTTCATGAGGTCATACTAGGGCAGCAACCCAAGAAGGGCGTGGATCAGTGCATTTAAGTGGTATTTGAGTAGGTTCGATGAAGGTGAAGTGCTCACGTATTGGCCATGGATATCCCCACATACTACGAACGAACCAGACAATGACACGCGACCAGTCATTTGTATCAATGGCAGATATGGGAAGGAAGAGATGCGAACTCACTCGTGACAGGACTCCCAACGTTGACGAGATTCGGTTCACGAGACAGGATGGAGGTTGCTCTGGAAAGGATATACAGGGCCTGCTTCTTCGTCAGTCTCCCCTCTTTGATGAAGTGTTGCTTCATAAACTCGACGTTTGGGACCATATTATGATCGCCGGGTGGACCGTACTCCCTGATGAAGAGTTGGTCGTCGGTCGGTGTCCAGTTGACAGGTGGTGGAACCTGTATAGACAAGAATACAACAGAAAAGATGGTCAATCATACTGCGATCGTCCTGTAGTATTGATTGCGTTAGAGGTGGGATAAGACTGACGTTGGGCATTGTTCGTTCTTTTAAACTTACTCCGGGTTGGATGGTACTCCATTGGACCACACCACCAGGAATAATCGGATCACGGTCTTGGTCTTGCTCAAGGGTGGCGCTGTAGGACGGTGGGTTTGCATAAGCGTGTGGGCCATGATAGTACTCCTGGTTGGAACCCATTCTAATCCGAGACGTCTCGCTCTGGGTATAGTTGCTGGGTATCCGTCGTCGTGACTAGCGCTGGTGCAGTCAAATGTTGTGTCGCGGTCCTTTCTTTCAAGCACTTTCTAAATTCTCGCATTCTTTGTTCACACTCGCCAACTGCCAAGAACGCACAACCGCCGACACTGCATTTCACAGCTCCTGGCCACGATGAGGATACAGCACTTATCGATAAAGATGGTCCTTCGCGCGTGGTGACCGTATGGCCGATTACCCTCGACGCGTCCCTCACGTTCGCTATCTCGAATCTCCGGACCACCGGGTCGAATTGCATGCAACGTTATCCCTCTTCGAGCAGTTTCATCTTGACGGTACTCCGCCATTCCGCCCGCCGGTCAAGAAACGCGACAGACTTGCATCCGCGGAACGAGTGTCAAAAAGTAGGTATGAGCGTGTTACTGGAATAAGAGCCGCTGCCGGTGAAACACGATCAATTCAAATCGACGGGGAACTGTCATGACGTCCTCATGCCATCTCATTTCGATCATAATGTCGTCTACCGCTGGTCTGTGTTACAGGCTTCATCACATTTCAGTGCCTCACTGGCGCTGACTCTGTCATAGGACACTTTGGCTTCACGCTTTACTAAAGACGTCAATCGGGGCCATCCATTGATTTCGAATAACCGTCTTCCGCCTTCATGACAAGGATCTATGCGGCATTCTCAGATACAACGGCAGCTGAGCGTTCTGGTCAGAAGAAAGTCCAGTACTGCGTAAGATTCGGTGGGCACTTCCTTCTGAACGAACACGATGAATGATTGAGCAAATTCTTCAGAGTCCGAGTTCGCGCTGGTCAATTTCCGAGAGTCTCTCTCAATATGGTTTGACGTAAAGAGTTCCGAAATGAAATCCTTGAGTGTGCACTTTCCCTGCCCGATACCCGATCGTGCCAGCAAGTTTCACATCCTCGTTGTGTACCATGGTAACAAGAAGCATAGTCAAGTAACTAACAGTTCTATCCTACACCCTACGACCTTGCGTCAAGTCACGCAAGCTGGACGGTCTTTTACCACGAATATTAACCTTGATAGGTAGCTTCGGATACGAAGTGTTCGGATAGAGATAGGTGACGGTTATTTTAGAATAATCGCAGAGTTGTAGGTACTCATCAAGACCATTTTTTTCAAGTTTCAAATTGTAAGGTGTCGAAAGCTAGCCGGTTGAAAAGTCAGCAAGCAAAACAAAAGAGGTTTCTGAATGTGATCCCACGAGATTCGACTTGGGGCAATAAGAAGCCGCTGATACCCGGAGAGATAGGCCATCTGGTAGCCATCCTAGTTATACCCTCCACCGGACTGAGACAGGCCCACAAACAGGTGTTATGTACTCCGCTTGATCGGTAATTTAATCGTGAAAGAAACGCACTACCGTGGGTGAAGTAATATCGAGGGAAGGGAAATACTAGTTATTTCCGCCAAGATCGTTTCGAGAAGACCTTGCTGGCAATGGCTTGCACGATTGCCGTCGATGGCACATAGAATCGTACACCATTCCGTGACGTTATTATGAACTACGTATTAAAAGTCGAAGGATTGCTGTTATGCGACCAAGAGACTGAAACATGTCAGCGGGAGAATCCCTTACTCGTTTCTGGAATGAATAAATTACCAATGGCCGTGATTCACAGGTCTTCAAGACGGAGGTGGTACGTCAGTCTTGAAGGAGAAGCATCTGTCTGTCAAACCGTGAAAGTTAGTAGGCTGCTCAGGTACCTCAGAAGTGCTACACAAGTATTCAAAGTGAGACACTCACCACCGGGTCAAGTCGTCGGATACTGTCAGAAACTTTTCGCTTGTAAATAGCTTGAAGTCCCGAAAGTTCAAGTCAGGGTCCGGTGTGCCTTGCGAGGAAGTTGCTACATAGAAAGGCTTTCCGGCGTTCGCCTCGCGATATACGCGTCTTCGAGTACGTTCCCGACGACTGGTGCATGGATGGTTGTGGGTCGCGTCAAAGAGGGGTCGGGTAGCCTGAAATGTTCTCACATACTCACGTTCCTGTGACCCGCCCAAGAGTTTACTGCGCAAGTTCAACTCTACGACACTTTCATGGCCGACTTCGTTCAAGGACTCGATCCGGGAAAACTCGTCCTAGGCGGCGCTGTATGACTCACGACCCCTCTACGTTTTCCCAATATGCCCTTACAACTTGCCTTCCGTAGGTTCTATCCTTCATCATCAGCCCATTCGCCTCGCCAACGTACAATCTGCCCATATTTTTGTTTGGCACGCTCGTTCACGAGAGTAGCGACGCAGTCCAGTCACTCAAGTTGGTAAGTTTTCTCGTACCATTTCCGACCCGTTGCATTAGACCCATATTGTTCGGGACCAACAGTTTTCAGCTATTCTGACTGGGTCGATCTTTTTTGATATCGTCTGGCTGTTTAACAACGAGAAAAGCGGCTTCGTTACGTTCCTCCTGTTTATCCTGTGGTTGCTGAAAGTGAGTGCCATATGCAACCCTGTGTATAGCTGGTATAACCATCTATATATTCTCTAGTTCCCCACCGCAGCGACGTTCTTAGCAGCCCTCCGTCAACGAGGATCTCAATTCATGGGTCTCGGTGCTGATATCAGTGGTCCAACAGGCGAGTCACTCTCCGTATGTACCATACGTCATCTGTTCTCATCCCAGTAGTCTGGTCCATGCCTGGTGGTTTCACGTCGAGTGGGCGCGAAGGCTACCAAGTTGTCGACGAGGAACCACGCGTCAGCGTCCCTCGCGGACCCCCTCCCCCTCCAAAGACAACCATCGTTACGCCCCAACCTCAGCCCGCGCCTGGCATCCAGCCCGGCAACTACCAAAGCGCATAACTCTTTCATGTGTTTGGGCATCCTGATTCGTAGACGAACTCTATCGCAGAAAAATAGTTGTGGAATCATCCATGCCTTTCGAATGTTCGCAGTTCCCTGAAGATCATTCTATTTTCATTCTGTCCTTCCTATTAAGCCAGGAATATCTATTCGTTTAGGCTTGTTTGTTGTACACGACAAAGTGGATCCCGAACTCTCTCATCAAATACACCTTTTTTTCTTGTTTTCGCAGCCAATACCTTCGCCTTCGGCGGAATACTACGCCCAAGCCCGCGGACGTCCATCCAGCAAAGGTATCTTCCTATCAGTGTGCTCGATGATAGCGCAAAAAAAAAAAAAGATCCAGAGTGCTTCGCGATATGTATTCTGGGTGAGGATGAAGGCGATGATCGGATGTGCTCCCGCCAAAAAGGCGGATGCTGGCAATGCCCTCATGGAAAAACCCTCCTCTCCTCAACACAACTCATGCCAGTTAGCAGGATCACGACATGATTGAAAGTGCCCCAGGTTAGCGATCGGGCCATTTCCCAAGAACTTGCGGATTTAGTCACTAAAGAGGGATGATCGCTAGAGCTCCGCGTTATCCGTAGATCACCACTTAACACTGAAATACCAACCCACAATGATAGTGTGAGTAAGGCGCTTGAGGATACGTGTACGGTTACTGTCGAAGGTATCAATGGAACTCCGATGCAAGTGGCATTAGTGCAAAATGAATGGCGAAATTAACAAATTTGCATTCCCAGAGACTGTACATAGGAAAAGTTAATACTAAGTTCAGTGGACGGCATCAATATGATATACGCACATCTTCGTTCCCTACCCGCCCGATGTCTTCAAGCCGTAAAGTTCGCGAGGACAGCATCCATGTAACTTCAGTATGTACATGTTTGTGGTCCGAACGAGAGTAAGCGCCAGAACTATGGGTGCTTGAAGAACGACATTGAAGTTGCATACGACGACGTCCACGATTAAGCCGGGGCCCATTTATTCCTTGACTCGGCACCCGACGAGAATGTCATCGAAAAAGACGAGTGCGTGGCGATTTCCGAAAATGCGTGATCGTACGATTCTGACGACTTCAGTAAGACCAGGAAATAGTACTTGAAGGCGGCCACGATGGTACAGTGTATGCACTTGCGTTCCACCCCGACGGAAAACATCTGTTGAGTGGAGGTGCCGATGGGAGTCGTCGCTGGCAAATTTTCGACGGTCAAGAAGTCGGCAGACAACTTGAAACAACAGGGGTCAACGCAATTTTTGTTAGGGATGGTGACCACGTCGCAAGTGGGAATTTTAACGGAGCATGTGTCTGGGATGGTGACATGCAGGAAAAGCTCGTCGAGGTCGAGGGCATCGACACGTATCAGGTGGTCGCGGTACACGTTTCTCCCGATTCGACGCGGCTCGTCATGGGCACTACAGGCGACACAGCAGGCATTTGGGACATTAAAACTGGTCAGATGCTTGTTGGCCCGCTCAGGCATGACGGCACCGTCACTGGGGTCCAATTCTCTCCAAACGGCCAGCAAATTGCAACAGCCACTTATGATGGCCCCATTCGAGTCTTCGATAGTCGTAGCGGTAACGAGCTCGTCAAGATTAACACTATGATGTCCGATGTCTCCGCGACCACCCCGCTCGCTTGGTCACACGATGGACAGAAAATATTCGCAGCGTCGAATGACAAGAAAATCAAGTCTTTCGATCCATTCACCGGGTCTCAACTTGCCGAATCACAAGAATATGGCGCTTTCTCCATCGCTTTGGCTGCCAATGACAAGTTTATCGTTACAAATACACTCCATTTTCTAGACGCGTCTACACTGGTTCTCATTAGTTTCATCGAGGACAGCGAGATACGGCAGATTACCATCTCTTCAGATAGCAGTTATCTGGCAGCCAGTCGAGGAAGTGGGAACATCATTATTCATCATCTTGGTGATATCCTTCCCAACTCATATGGCCCTTTCCAGGTATGATACCCAATGTCGGAATCCGTATCACATCATTTCACAATCTTAGGCGCGTGCATCCGAGTCGGGCCAACAAGAGAAGCAACCCCTGGTCTCTGACGGGAACGACGAACTCCACTCTACTCCAGTAAGAGATTACCGTTATAGTGTTTTTATCTCAGACAGAGCCCGTGAAGTCCGGTCCACAGGTTGAAAATGGGGATAACGATGGTGATCTCCTCGATGTTTGTGTTTGCTCCTTTACTTCTATCGGCGATTTTTCATGAAAATACAGGTCGAGATTCCATCGAGGGCACCCCTTTCTCAGTTCAATTTCGATGATGTTAGTGATTATCATATGCTCACCTTACGTTTGAATTGACGCGCTTGCAGCCACCATCACCAGAGTCATCTGTTCATCATCGCGAGTATGATGGACAATTAGCTGGTCCATCCAATTCCGTGCCGAATATCCTACCAGCGACCTCCACACCAGAGGCACATCCGGAACAAAGTTCTGAGGTTGCCAAGCCACCTCGAGGCATCACGGCATTCCGAGGGTGGCTACGGAAGACATTCAACAAGCGTACAACTCCACACAAACTCGATCCGCCCATTGACAGTTCGCATCAATCCTCTGACACCCGTCCAGAGTCTCAGTTGCCAAAAAGTACGAATGCTACTGAATATTCAACGATATCTCCGGGCTATCGTGTACGAGTGAGTGTTTTTTCTGGATAGACCACTGTATACGGCATATCTGACAAAGTACCGCAGCGGGTAGTCGCAAAAACCATCGTTTGTTGTTCCTCCATTTCGTATTCATGTGCTCATCTACATAACGCGATAGCGTACGCCGGCAGAGAAGAGGGCGGCTAAAGCAGCGAAACGTGCAAAAGAGAAGAATACCGCACGCAGTGAACAAGGGACAAAGGCAACCGATTCTGTTTGTCATTTTCAGATGACGCCAAATTCCGTGATGGTAACTCATTTCCTGTTAGGCACAAAAAACGAGCGAACCGTCCCGACCTGGACCATCAACCGGTCAACCCCTAGCTAATCGACCACTAACGGGTCAACCGCCGATAGATCCACCGCCAACTGGCCAGCCCTCGGTTGGGAGGATTCACGTAACAGTACGTGTACTTGCCGTTTTCTCGCGATCATTTAACTCACAGCGGATCAGCATCAGCCGGGATCGGAAAATGCAGGTCTTTTCATTCTTTTGCCCGCGTGGTTGCTGTGTATCCGGCGAGGTACCAGAGATGGGATACACTAAGTTCCACGTAGTTCGTTTTCGTTACGATATACACCCGCCTTTACTCGCAGTTATCTTGTAGTTTAACTTGCTGGGATTGGTGATTCTTTTGATGATGCCGTGTTCGTGCATATAGGATAGATTTATGTGGAGGCAGGAATATTCATGGTATATATATTTGATCACTTGGTGACGCGGAAGTCACGAATCCACGGTGACAGTGGCTGCAGTCGCATCAACAACACCGCTATGTCCGAATGCCGTTTCTCGCTACAGTCCTTTGTGAGCAATCGTGATGTCGTGCATACAAAGATCTCGCTTTATTGGCAGGCCACGCGGTCGGGAAAAAAAAGGACGAGCCACTCGGTATCGCAGCTGTAAGATTTTCTTTTGGTCTTCAATGACTTGAATGTGACTCTTGTACGGGCAGAACCCGAGAAATCCAGTCCCTGTCATGAAGAGAACAACAGTGACATACTCAACGTGGGATGCCTCTTGAATCTGTCTGTCATGGCGTGTCTTGCGAGCGATGCAGGTTGAGGTGTCGCCGAACGCGCACAATACTCAGTTTAACTATAACGACATTCATGATTCATCCACTCTTTCTTTCGCTTCGATATTGACGCGGCAGTAGCCACCCTCACCAAAGTCTTCCATTCACAGTTTCAAGGACGACGTGCCTCCGTTTGGCGCATACTGCGTGTCGCAGACGTCTAATATGTCGGTGACCCCCTCCCGTGGAGAAATGGTCAGAGGATCAAGGTGATAACTATGGGGAGGCCCACGAGAACGTTTCAGCACTGCGGGGGTACGGAATATGTTCAAGAAGATTAAGGATGTCAGGGACTCGGTCCCGCAGACGTTTAGGGAGACGAGCTCGACCGCTCGATCTCGTTCCAAGTAGCCTGCAAACGCAAATGGTACAAGGCAAGGACGTTCCACCGTGTCCCCGGGTCGCCTAGCACTGGCCGGCACCCTTTCTGACAACAGAGCATCTGACGAATCACCATTGTGTCGCAAATCTCGTGCGTCGCTCCCTTGACGTTTAACGTGCAGTTCGTCGTTGCTAACTGGCGACTCGTCAGGTTTTCAAGGCCGAACCAAAGGTTCGAAAAGGGCTTCGGGGAGTGAACGTGGTACAAGGGCCGCTAGTCCCGTATGTTCGTACTTTTTTTTCTGGTCATGCTCCGCGATCCGCTCATTATTTTCTCAGATACGTTTGCAGACAATTTATCCCTTTCCGCGGACTAGCCGAGGATTCATGTGGTTGTACGTGTGCTCCCATCTTTCGTTTGCTTGAATTGTTCTCACGGCGGGTCAGCACCGGCCAGGGGCAAAAAACGCTGCCCTCGTGTCCATGTCACCTGCATGGAAGCTGTGTTAGACGAAGCGTCGAAGAAAGGATGCATTGACTTGGTGCACTATAGCTTTGTTGGACGCATAGCTTTCGTACAAGGAGTATGCCGATGACGCGGAAGCATGTCATTAAAAGAAGGCTGGTTCGCGTCATACCATTCGACGAGTGGAAAGATTCGGCGTACGATTCTACTATGGGTCGAAATACCCTCCAGCATCAATCATTCGTCCTTGCTTCTCTCACAAACCAAGGGCTTGCGGTACCTTTGCAGAGACCGCCAATGTTGGCTATCTCGGTCGATATGCCTTTAGTCGGAAAGGCCACCAGAAACTAATCTTGACCGTTGGGCCAAATAATAGAAGCACTTTCGCAAAGTATCCTAGGAGGGAACGTGGATGAGAACACGATGAGAGCTCGATCAGACTATCACACCTCGCTGTCCTCGAATGGCTCACATGATAAAGTCACGAGCGAAACGATCATGGCGAACCCATAGTACCGGTCCACCGGTGGTCTGTCTCTACACGAAGATAAGCCTTGACATATCCAACACGCGAATGACTGACATCGTCGAATTCTTGGTATGATCCGATAATAGGAATGAGCACGGGTGATATTGCCTCGTCATGTCCGCGTTTTGATGAAACGATTTGTCACTGAGTGTTCAAATGCAGTGTCATTGCCAAAAATATATGAACCGTGCGTCTGCTCACCCTTGCAAAATTTCGGTTAGTGTCTTGGTCTTCATCGCCCGAGTTGTGTTGAATGCGTCTTGTTCAGAGATGCGCAGTGAAATCTGTCGCAAATGAGAATGCGATCATCCAAAAGTAACGAGTGACGGACTGATACCGACGTCAAAGATCAGATGCCGGTACTAAGAATAAACGGCAGAAGTACGAGAACGCGTTTAAAGCGCAGAAAAGAGAAAATTTCACCCGAGACCTCCCATGAAACTCAAGCCTCCAGGATTGTGCTCTTCCGGCGTCTGTCGTTGTTGACGAAGACTGGTGCGCGGTAGCAATGATGAGCGAGTCGCATGACCCTGACAATGGACAGTCACTTTCCACCCTGACGGAAAATATATCGTGAGCGAGGACCGCCGCGGGCCGCCGCCGTGTCAAGGGACGGCAAGTGGATCGTCAGTGGGACAACCGACGGCGAGCGCGGAAGAAAAGGGTCGAGGTCGAGAGTGGAAACTGGGTATTCAGTCCGCTTACCCGGAGTCAAATTCTCTCCAACACCGACCGAATCGCCACGGCCATGCAATGGCGACCAGCTCATCAACCACACCGATTGCATGGTCGACAGAGTCCATCGCTACCACGGACGCATCGACACTCTAAATTCAATTGTACAGGCAAGTATTCAACGAGCTGCGGCCACAAAAACCATTGTTCGTCATTCTCTCTTTGAGTTATTCTAGCGACTAACTGCGCATCGTCAAGACCGCGCGCGCAATTCATCAAACTCCACTGGCGGCAAGTCAAGCATCAGCGAAAATGATCGTGCGCAGTGAGTATGCTCTCATTTTCTTGCAACGTTGGGCTCATGTGACAATGTTTTGCTTCAAGCTGTGGCACGGATATCGAGGCAGCGCAGATGCCCATTGCGTAGGATAGCTCGTTGAATTGCATTCATTTGCCTTCCTCATTGTTGTGTACTCGCACGGCAATGCATTCTCTGAGAATCGTTTGACGAAACGTCTGAACAATATCCATCAAGTTCTTTCTCAAACTCTTATTTGTTTGGAGGCTCGTGATAGCTTGGGAGTCGAGTCATTCCTACTTAACAGTTTCCACTCGTGCTATCGTTCCCGCTCGTACACCAAAGCGCGACTCGCAGCTCTGTTATAACATAGGATTTGTCGCGGGCATTAGGTCAAACTCCCTCTTCCCCCTTTCTATTTTTGCCCACGCTATCGTTCGTGTCACCCAACTCGCATCTCTGTTCTTGGTGGATTGAGCTCACGACCGTGATTGACGTGCGTCCCCGTTTGCGGCTCGACCACACATGATGGTGGTTGTGAGCGACGACGACGTGCGCGACGAAGAGGGATGCTTGCGTTTTCCTTTTTCATGCGATAAAGTGGGGAACGGCTGCGTTGCCCTTCCCGAAGACCAATTTCATTCGCGAATTATAAGTACTCGACTTGGCGAGGCGACAAGTGTAAGATGACCTGGACGGAAGATCACGTATAACGCTCGGATTGTACCCCCGTATACCCGTGGATACGCGTATAAAGAAATCTCACCAAAGTAAGATAAATCTGGCATTTTTGGTTCATGAATATGAGCAACGGTTCGGGGAGCAGGGCGTCTCTGCTGTTCATCCGCTCGGCGATGTCTTTGGTTACTCGTCCGAGGATATCCGTATACTTGTGCGAATGGAATGTGTCGAACGGAGAACCAACGACAAGCCTCTAGATTCCTTGGTCAACGAATCTTGCCGCCTGGTCAGGACGGGGTAATATCTGGATCCGAACGAGCATAGTACATACATACCATAAGCGCCAGAGCCACGAGGCGCCAACATCCAAAACCGAAACCCGCTTGAAGGCTACATCCTCGACTCGGACGTGCGCGAAGACCGACGGTTGCACACCATCTACGAACATGCCTTCACCAAAAAATGTGGGTACGTGGTAGTTGGTCGTTCCTCACTGCCTGTATTGACAGCTTAGCGAGACCATACGATAGTGGTTGGCAAAGCTCACTCTGGCACGGTGTTTGCCATCGTATTCCATCCCGATGGACGACATCTTTTGAGCGGGGGTCACGACGGGGCTCGAGTGTGGCGGATACAAGAAAAAGAAGTTGAAGAAGTATGCAGACGAACCGAAATGCAGGTGAAGGCCATTTCTGTGTCCCGAGATGGCGAACGAGTTGTTTGTGGGACAGACAAGGGAGCGACTGTTTGGGACGGAAAGATGCAAGAAATGTTGTTCAAGGTGGACAGCGGTTGGGTGACTTCAGTAGGCTTCTCTCCCGAGTCAACGCTGTTGTCACGATACGTCATACCCGTATGATCGCCCGTGTCTCACCTGTGTCTCAGTTCTCCTTTGTCCCGATTATTTCCATTTCTTCCATTTGATTATGTCCTTCGTCATTTAATGAGATGCCCAACTTA
>JBBPMM010000667.1:0-15576 GCA_038090335.1 Solioccasus polychromus
TGTGGTGGGCTGGCCACACAGGTGACGAGTGAGACCGTTTTATTGACAAGAAATCTAGTTGAACTCATTCACCTGCATGCAGAACTTCCGCGCCAGGAAGAAATTGGTGTTAATTTATGCTGAAACCATCGTTAGCTTAACTCGAGTACTTCGAAGTTTAAAGAGCACCGTAGGGAGCAAGTGTTTTTTTTTTCTTTCCATCAACGCTGCAGATCGGAGACGATTTACTGACTGGGGGCCTGCACAGGTTTCCTGTAATGTTGGACTGAACGATTCGAAGTGGCTGTATGCAATCGTTCGAGCTCCCTAGTCAGTGACAACCGGCCACCCCCTAGCACATGACCAAAAGGTATGACACCTTTACGCTGATCATAGCATGACGGCACGTCCTGACATTATTTCCAAGGGCCCAGAAAAATGTGGCACTATTACGGTGCTAATGATTTTATGGAATGTCCCTCACTTTTCCGTCCTCCAATCACAGGGGCTTTCCAATTACTGCGTTGCAGTTATCAAGCTACACGCCAATCCTACAGTCGCGAGGTGTGGACTGTACAAATGTATTTATCTCATTTCGCTTTGGTTTTATCTTACCCTTCCGCCCTCCAATATCTATTCGTGGATGTTTGGAGGGCACGCATCGACATATAAGATTTGGCCAGATAGAACATTTTGCAGAGCAGGAACTCATATTGCTTATCATCACAATAACCGCTCTGCATGTTCACTCCTCGGCAACACAAGACTTGCTATGTATTGGGCCTGACTCACAGGACTGAGAACCCAAGTATGCAAATGATGTCAATTCACCCTGTGTGTTCTAGGATGTGCTTTCATTTATATTGCACTTACGAGGCGTCATACAGGTTGATGGGTATCACATGTCGAGCAGCGTTGATACAGAAGCCCATGTGTCTGGTATAGAATAAGAGGGTGTAAGTGTTATTATATACACATCATTCCATCATTTGACATAATATGTTAGAGCTTGGCTAGCTCTTAGACTACACAATGGGCGGAATCGTACATGCTCTGGCACCCAGTACTTTCTCTTAGCCCGATTTTCTCTCGCCAACAAACCCTTGCAAGTCAAGGCGCGAATGCGATGAGATCAGTCCCCGATTTGGTTCACGACACGGTTGCCGCGCCCGATTCTTCGGTATTTTTTTCGTTTTGATTACATTCAATGATGGTCTAGAATAATTACTGCACGTAGAATGACATCGTGGAAGAGCATAGCCTTGGTGCAGGGACCTTACAACTGGACCAAGGACAACATCCTGTAGTAGCAGAACAGATCGGGCACTCGTGCTTGGAGTTCAGCCTTGTCACTGGACTGGCAAGACTTGGTCCAAGAAGTGCAACATCGAAATTGCGCACAAGGGTGTTTCGGTGCACTTTAGGACGACCCATGAAATTAAGAGATTGAAAAGCGATACACTGATTCACTGCCGGTGGCAGAGCTGTCACAAGTCGGTTAAATGGAAAAACTTTGCTCATCACATTCGAGAGCGCCGTTTAGGCCATTCCAGGAAGAAAGTGCGAACTTCCTGGATGTGAGGTGGGTCCTTGACACCTTCAATGATAACGTACGACCGATGCCTTTCACCCTAGTTAGTCGGATTGGCTGACAATTAGGTGACTCAGGATGTGGAGAAAGCCAGGTTAACCAGCGGAGAACTCACGTTCGTCGAACTTGTGATATACTGAAATTCAACGAAACTGATACTCGTCGATTGAATGGGAAAAATCATAAACGATGGTGTAGTTAAGACGGTGTTTTGAACATTTCAGGTGATTTTTTGACTTACTAAGATCGTATCACTGTCGTGCTTAGTTATAACTTCCGAACGAATAACTTGATAGGAGCAAAGAGAAACAAATAGATTATCATCTGTTTTCTGAATCCGTCGAGGAAGGCGGTGGAAACCGCCAAATCGTTTTCTCGTCGCGATGTTGACTCGAAGTCACAAGTGCGATTTCAGATTAGTTCAAACATGCTCATGAAGTTCCAAGTCGAAACTTTTGCCCTGTTGTCTCTCATGAACTTCACCAGATTACAATTCGACGGCTTCGTTCAACTCCAAATGAACGTCAAGCTGCCCCAACATCTACATCTTGTCATCATACCTTTTATATACGAGGATCATGTTTGTACATGACCCTCCCTCGACAATCGTATCGCTCTAGTCTGTGACACGTCACATTACGGAGAGAACTTCATATCGTAAGCATAATTACTTCCCTTCGATCACGATAAATTTGAATATGTGCTCCGTTGTCACTAACGGGCTCTCAAGCTGCATTTGCAGTTTTCGGAGGTGACCATATTCCCACATCATTATAAGTTCTTCTGTGGCTTTGGAGAAGTGACCAAGCCTTAAGGTCCGTGTTCTTTGTAACTTCTCGATTCAGTGTGCCGCATGTAAGTACCCACGCAGATTGAAGTTGACATGTCTCTCCCTCCTTTGTCAGACTTCTTGGCTAGCCAGCATCACGATCTGCAAGGTAACGCTCCACAACTCTTTGGGCATGGAGAATTCTCCATCCGCTCTTATCAGCATGAGTTTTTGCCCTTCAACTATTCCGGGACGCTTGAACGACAGACTAAGCTATGACGTGCCAACTCCCTACCATAAACCACAAGACAGGAAGTTATATGGCTCGTCATTACGATCCCTCGGTAAGATCGCCTTGTACCGACGTAAACCATACTCCGCATTGAACTCAGGTTGGATATACGAATTGCGAATTCTGCAATATCAGTTCATACTATTTGTGGTCGAGTAGAAGTGCCGTGGGAGTCTAGAAATGTTACCCGGACGGCCGCAAAGTCCTGTATTAGGATCTTCTGTGCAACATTTCCTGCCAAACCACTAAGCAAGTGTGTCGACCACAACTAACGGTATGTTGGTTAAGACTCAGAAGACACAACGTAATTGGATAAGGCTATCGTTCGAGTTTTTTTCAGGGAACCAGCACTGGTCAGATCAATTCTCGAGCAACCGCACACGGTGGGTTGGGAGATTGGGCGGCACCAATTATCGCGGACTCTGAGAGGATTTTCCTTCATATAACCAGTTGCATACTTAGACAGCTCGTTCGATAAGTACACGTGGATCTGCAGTCGTTGGAGCAAATCCCAGACTCCACTTGGACAGCGATCAGTCTGAAACATGATCTGAATGTGATCCGGGGGTAAAGGGACAGTCTTGATCGTTCAGTTTTCTTGTTTCTCGACCACCATCACGGCATTCTCGAGGTGTTTTCTTGTTCGTTGATTTCTTCGGCAGCAAGTTAGAGACATCCGTATTTGGAAAAACTCGGTCTCACGCCTCTTGCGTAATCCTGCGCAATTTCTGTCGAACCAGTGCCTGGTGCTTATTTATTTAAAAGGATTACTCGCAAAACATGGCTTCAATTTCCCCCCGTGTCTCCGGTTTCTGGGCCTCGCTGACAAATAACAGGTTCAGCTACGCCACCATGCAAGAGGTCGATGTTGAGGTTGCAGACGAATACGCGGACGACTTGGAGTATGATGGCAGGACACCTCTCGACAAGACCATAGATCGCATTGGCATGGGTGCGCGCGTCGTGTGCGCTTCATATTTACGCGCTTACCCCTCATGCTTACTCCAGGGAGCTATCAATGGACTCTTTTATCCCTGTGTGGATTTGGTGAGCATATAATTACCGACTCTGATTGCACGTTCCCTAACCATCCTCTCTAGGTTGGATGGCAGACAACGTATGTCCGCCTCCATAAATCTCTCGGCGCCCTTGACTTGTCGCTCAGATGTGGATTCAAGCTGTAGCCGTCATCCTCCCGCGTGTACAGCAACACTACTCAGGTACCCATACGGTCAACATAGCTGACTCACTTTCGACTAACACTTGCAGTTCCCGACAATTACATCGGGACGCTATCATCATCTATGTTTGCGGGGATGATGGTTGGTGCTATTGGGTGGGGAACTTGTTCGGATCTTGTGGGCCGAAGTACCGCATTTAACGCGACTCTCTTCTTCACCGCCTTATTTGGCATAATCGCGTCGTTTGCAAGCTCGTTCTGGGGACTCTGTGTACTTTTATTTTTTCTTGGAAGTGCGGTTGGGGTGAGCTCATAGTTGTTCATTGTCACAAGTGCTCATCCATGTCATTTCGCGTAGGGTTCTATGCCGACAGATGGCACACTCCTTCTGGAGCATATGCCAAAAGGAAAGCAGTATCTGGTCACTGCACTCTCTGTTTTCTTCTCTTTCGGATCTGTTGTTTCAGCACTCGTTGCTCTCTTCGTACTTCCTGGGCATTCGTGCTCACCAGATCCGCCGTGCAACCCTTCCGTCGATAATACTGGCTGGCAGAGGGTGCTCGTCTTTTTGGGCCTCATCGTAAGTCCAGTTGGTCGCGCTGAGAATTGGCACTCACTCGCTTGTATCAGACGCTGTCTATGTTTCTTGCTCGTATCTTATTCTTCCGATTACACGAATCACCGAGATACCTCGTTCACGCTGGTCGACATCAAGAAGCTTTAGAATCCCTTCAGCTCATCTCTCGTTTCAACGGATCCGACATCACTATAGATCTCGAAGATGTGGACGACCGACGACCGCCCGAGCCTCGACCTCCATCGAATGGGTCTGACGAACGCGTCCCATTCCTTCCCTCTACGCAGGAGGCGCATCCTAATAGTGAGGCCTTGTTCGACGCTGGTGCAGGCGAGAATACAAGGAGTAACGATGCATCAGGTGACCAACCCAGGGATGAAGGCATCAAAGCATACCAATCTACCGGCGATTCTCCCAACTCACTCGATTCCCATTCGCTCTTGACACCAGTCCAAGGATATCCCCCACGGCATAGTACGGCTTCCGTTCGGGACATTCCGTCATCTTCCCGCCCAGATATGTTACATGATGACACGAAGCGTCCATCGAGACTTCCTCATGTACGCCAACTTTCTTCCCGATCACGTGCATCCCGCGCCTCCTCAGTCGCTTCAGTCGAGCTCAAGTTGCGGTTCAGTGTACTTCCCAGGTGGATGAAACGACCTTTGATCGCATGGCTTGATCGCGTAGGAATGGTATTGAGTCCTGAGTGGTGTCGGACGACGTTGTTGGTGTGGGGCGTGTGGTTTTTCATGTCGCTTGGTGCGTCACTCAAAACGAACCAGTTACCCACACCACTAAACTGTCGCATCAGCATACACGATGTTCAATGTGTATTATCCAAAACTTTTAGAGACGGGGCCGCAGGAGGATTTGGCCACTACATCGCTTGAAGCGAATCTATGGGACGTAGTCATTTTCACACTAGGCGGATGTCCGGGTGCGCTTGTATGTCTTCCCTCTCTCACTCCAGTGGCACGTTTGGTTGATGCATGATACAGCTCGGGGCGTACATGGTCGAAAGCTCACTCGGCCGACGACGTTCGTTAGCGGCGACGACCATCCTCACAGCGTTCTTTTGTATGACCTTTGCACTCGTTGAAAGTCCGGTTTTGGTTCGCATTAGCTCGGTGGGGATTAGTTTGAGCTCCACGGTGAGTTGGGATTCGACACTCTCGTGAAATCTTACCAAACTATGGTGGGCAGACAATGTATGCGGTGCTGTATGGGTGAGACCTGCTGACTAACCTTCTTTTACGTGACTGATCACTTTGTCAGATGGACGCCCGAGATTTTTGGTACAAAAGTGCGTGGGACAGCGTGTGGGATCGCATCAGCCTTGTCTCGAATGTACGTCCCCCCAGCTAATACTCGATCCCGTAATCCCGATTCTCACTGTCGATGTTCCATTCTCACTATTCAGAGGGGGAATGATTGCTCCTCTCTTGGGCGGTACGCTCTTGTACATCAATCATTCTTTTCCTGTCTATGGAAGCGTGGTGGTATATTTCGCCACCTCTCTCTGTATCATTCTCTTGCATGAGACAGCAGGGCAGAACGGGAGTGGAGAGCGGTCGTTAATGCATTGATACAAAGGAAATGCAGCGCTAGAAGATCGCATTTAATGCTGTCGGAGGTATCTGAATCATCTAGCATAATTTGAGTGGCATTACATAGAGGCAGAGAGAAGGATTCGATTGCTACGGCTGCGTCGTTTTCTGTAATATAATATCATTGTCAGTTGTACGAGTACATATTCTTATAGCTGTAATGTTGTGCTTTTTTTTTTTTCACCCTGTGACAGTATGATTTCATGCGTTGCACCCCAATATTTAAAGGGTGTTTGAGATAACTGAAAATAATTTTACACAATAGAATATTATATTTTCATGTTCCATTTTGTTACAATCAAAGTATGATGTTTCAACCTCAGTAATAAATATTTTATTGTGTAAATCCATTTCAATTGTCTTTAAACACCCTTTAAATATTGGAGCTTTACTTATGGCAATTTTTCTCATCCATCCTGCTTCAACCACTTAACCAATGCTATGCAACAGAAAATGGCCATGTACAGTATGATTCCTTATAGCCACAACACCTCTCCACTTTGAGGGATTGATTCCATCTTCACTTGAAATCTGGCATTAGTTGGTTTTTGACACCAAGGCTTCCATTTTATTCAAGAATTGGATGAGTTACTGGATAATCTGAAATATGATGGTAGGACATCACTGCATAACATTATTGATCATATTAGAATGGGTTTGAATTCCATTTCAACTTTATTATTTATTACACTCAGCCCATGTCATGTTTTCAGAGAGCCATCAGTGGATGCTACTTTTGCTATGTGGATTTGGTGAGTATAATTTTCTTATCTTTCTGAAAGCCAAAGACCCAGACAAATGTTCTACTTCCAGCTGGATGGCAGACAATGTAGATGCCTATACCATAAACTAGTTTATCTGACTTTGATATGCCATTCAGATGTGGATTGAAGTAATCACTCTAATTCTTCCTTGTACTTAGCAACATTACTGTACTTGAATATACAATCTACTGGGTGAAACTATTGTAATTGATGTTTGTACTGCTTTCTAGCAATTACATAGGGACTTTGTTGCCATCCATGTATGCTAGTATGATGTTGGAGAACATGTTCTGACTGTTATGGTTATATGGACCACTACCTTTTTTGTATATCTCCTTTCTTCCTTTGTCCTCCCTTTTGTTCATAGTGTTACGCTGAGGCTAGTAACTCAGCTAGTAACCAATGAAGTATATGTGGTGGTAAATTCCTATACGTCTCCAGGGTAATCCTAAGATGATTACGATGAGGACAGTCGTCTCCCAATAGAGGGTATTGATGCATCCATATGGGATATCCTGCTAAACGGTTGTGAGAAAGATGATCAGCTGATAAGTCACACCTTGATGTGTGATAAAGCTTCTTAGCGCGGTTGCTTGAAGTACTGGAATGGTGGTGGTCTTGCTCGTCCTGAGTGGCTTGCTGGTTACTAGGCTTGGATTGCGTAGAACTAGCTAAGGTACATGGGTAGAAAGTCTACCTATTTATAAGTAGAAGAATGGCACACAGACCAAGAGAGGAAAAGGAAATTATCTAGAATGTTCCAGAGAATGAAGACTATAACGGGTAACCCTTAGCTCTGGTACTATGAGATAAAGCAGAAGAACTTGGAAGATGGGAAAAGAAGGAACAAAACATGGGAGACATACTGTAGGAAAGACTATCGGGGAAAATAGGGACCATCGGGGAGGATAGGAAAAAGAGAATGAGGAGAGTAAAACCATAACATTACCCCCCTTCTAATGTCCAGATCACAGAACTGGACTATTATTCTCACCTCCAGAAGAGGAATATTCCTCAATAACCCAGGCAGCAATGGGAGGGTTAGTAGAGATAGTGGGACAATAAGTGATCTTATGTCCATGCTCACCACATCTGTCGCAGGGGAGACCTTGGCATGCATCTTTTCTATGACCAGGAGCCCACAAGAAGCATTTGGGACAGCAGTATTCCCAGCACTCCATGTACCAATGTCTCCATTGTTGACATTTGAAACATTGTCCCTGTCAACATGGGGGATCAGGGAGAGAGTCGACATCGATGGGATGGTTAGGAGTTCCTGGAGAGGGAGGAGCTGGTGATGGGGGTGGGGGAGCAGAAGGACATGATGCCAAATGGTCAGGGAGGGGATTCATCCACTCTGGCTGGGGAGTCCACGTGGGTCTAGTGGGTTCAGGTACTGGGAGAGCGGGAGTGTCGTCAGAGGATGAGAGGCATGGTTGTGTTGGACAGAGTAAGGAGTAGGTCTATGTTGGGGTCAATGACGAGGTCAGTGAGGAGGGGAAGGAGACAAGGACAGAGGACTGGGGGACGAAGGTGATGAGAGTAGAAACCAAGGTTCTATCCCATTAGTGAGGGTCAGGAGGTATCCCTGATAATGAGTCTCCTCTATGGGGGTAAGTCCATCAAGGAGGGATTGCAGTGTAGGGATGGTGGAAGATGGAATACGATTGACAAAGAACCAGAAACCCTCTAGATGCATGAGATCCAAGAGATGGTCCAACATCTGTTGGGTGGAATGGTCAATAGCTCACGTAAATACAGAGCCAGTGCCAGAGTGAGACCGTTGAAATAGGAGATCAGTAGTGTAAATCTGATGATACAGGCATACCATCATTTGTAATGAGGTCGCTTGGCTCCAGAGGGGATCGTGTTCAATGCAGAAAAGTGGATGAGGATCGGCAAGGACAGTACCAAAAAGAATATGATGATAGGAGACAGGAAGGCATTCAGCATAAATGGTGAGAGACGACATAGTGAAGATGATGGATGAATGAAGGAAAAAGTGGTTGGGCAAAGTTCAAAGATGTCGTCAAGTTTTATATTCCTTGAGTATCTCGGAGGCATTCCCTAAATTGGATTCTGGTTCCCAGGTGTTTTCAGCAGAAGAGTACCCCTTCCATTTCATGAGATATTGTTGCTGTCCTTGTGTTCCTTGGTGATTAAGGATGTCTTTGACTTCCCATTCTTCTTCTCCTTCTATCTCTTCCAATGGGGGTTTTAAGAAATTCGGTCCATTTTTGGGGGTTTTCCGATAGGACAATAAGAGAGACGCATGAAAGACATTGTGGATTTTCCAGGACAGGGGTAAATGGAGTTCATAGGCAAGAGGAGAAATGACCTTAGAGATTTCAAAAGGTCTCTCTTGTTGGGGAAGGAGTTTCTTGGAAGTATGGCGAAAGCAGAGGTTTCGTGCTTCTAACCAGACCTTATCTCTGACCTTCCAAGGTTTGAATTTGGAAAAGGTCCATTCCTTCATGATCCGAGCAGAATTCTCATGAGCCACAAGAGCTTCTTTCCATGCTTCATCCAGAGCAGAAAGGTGTTTTTCCAGGGCTGGGATAAATGTCTTTCCGAGAGAGGAGTATCCCCTAGGTTCATATCTGAGCATCAGGAAGAATGGGGTCTTCTGAGTGGATGAGTGAACATTGGAGTTGTAAGAAAACTCAGCCATAGGGAGAAGGTCCACCCATTTGTCAGGGCAACCTTCAGAAAAGATTCTGAGGTAAGTTTTGAGAGACTGATTTGCTCGTTCAGTCTCTCTGTCCATTTGTGGATGGTAAGTGGTGGAGAGATGGAGGTTGTAATCGAGGAGTCAGGAGAGTTCCCAAGCAAAAGCTGACGAGAACTGAGGACCTTGATCAGAGATAACTAATGAGTGAAGACTGAAACGAGGGAAGACTTTTTCCAAAAAGAGTTGAGCAACCCCTTCCGCATCAATAGTTTTTGAACAAGGGGAGAAAATTACCCCCTTCATAAGGCCATGGTTGACCATGACCAGAATAGAATTGAAACCTTGAGAAGGAGGTAGGTCTGTGATAAGGTCAACAGAGATCTGTTCAAAGGGGCAGGAAGTGGAGGAGGGAATAGAAGAAAGCGGTGGAGCCATAGGGTGTTAACCTTATGCTGTTGGCAGATGGCACAACCAGAGACAAAATGGTGGACAAAGGTGGAAAGACCAGGCCACCAAAAATCCTGAGCCACAAGGGTGGCAGTACAAAAGATACCACTGTGGCCTCCAACAAACGAGGAATGAACAGAAGAGACAATGTCATGGCAGAGAGATTCAGGAACATAAAGACAATGTTTGTAATAGAGTTTCCTGTCCTCAAAGGTCCAGTCAAGAAGAGCAGAATGCAGGAAAAGAGGGGAACCCTGAAGGGATTTATCGATGGCCAAGAGAACCAAGGGATCGGAGGAGGAAGATTGAGCAATCTTATCTGAAAGTGCTAAGTCAATAGATCGAATGAAGACGTCATCTGGAAGGAGAGTGACTGCTTGATTATCATCTGCTGTGTCAACATGATCCTTGCAAGAGAGAGCATCAGCAGGTCCCATAAGAGAGCCAGGTTGGTGGACAAAATGAAGGTCAAAGTCCTGGAGGAATAGGAGCCAACGAGCTTGACGATGAGAAAGTTTCTGTGGTTCTTGGAAATAAGATAAATTCTTATGATCAGTGAGAACCATGACAGGGAGAGAAGTCCCTTGAAGATAATGACACCACTCATAAAGGGCGTGAATGATGGCAGGTAATTCTCGATCATAGATATTGTAGTTCCACTCGGTAGGAGACAAAGTTTTGGACAAGTAAGCACAGGGATGAAGATCCCCATTAGCATCTTTCTGCATAAGAACACCTTTGGTGGCTACTAGAGAGGCATCGGTCATCAGGAAGAAATGGGAGGTGGTATCAGGAAGGCGTAGGACAGGGGTGGACATGAAGATCTGTTGAAGGGTATGGAATGCAGTTTCGTGATCTGTAGACCATTCCCAAATGGTCAACTTTTTGGTAAGGTCGATAAGGGGTTGGGCAATGGTAGAGAAATTAGTGATAAATTTCCAATAGAAATTGCAGAACCCCAGGAAAGATTGTACTGCTTTAACTGATGTAGAAGGTTGCCAGTCTTGAATGGCTTTCAACTTTGTCGGGTCCATGGATGCTTGATGGTGACTGATGACCATGCCAAGATACTCCACCTCAGCAACGTCAAAAGAACATTTGGAGATCTTTAAAGAGAAATGAAGGTCTTTGAGACATTGGAGAACATGTTTTGTTTGAGCAGTATGCTCATTGGAATTAGAAGAGTGAATGAGAATGTCATCCATATAAATGACCACCCATCCTTCAGAGATGAGGTCCTGGAACCCATCATTCATAAACACCTGGAAGGTAGTGGGGGAGTTACATAACCTGAAGAACATTACTGTAGGTTCAAAAAGACCAAACGGTGTGATGAATGCAGCTTTCTATTGGTCTTTGGGTTTGATAAGGACATTGTTATATCCCCATTGTACATCGAACTTAGTAAAGATTGTTGAATCCTTTAGCTTATCCAGGAGATCGGAGATAAGGGGCAGGGGATAGGCATTCTTGACTGTGTGTGAATTCAAATACCTATAATCCTGGCAAGGTCATAAAGAGCCATCCTTCTTTGGCACAAAGAAGAAAGGGGATGCCTGAGGGGACTTGGATGGTACAATTCAGCCAGTCTGAAGATGTTCATCAACAAATTCCTTACATGTCTCCATTTCCTTAGGATTAAGTGGGTAGACTTTGGCAACCTTCGGAACAAAGGATTCATCGAGATCGATACTGTGATCAAAAGGTCGAGATGGGGGAAGGAGATCATGAGTTTTTTCTTCAAATACAGAGGCATACTCCTTATATTCTGGGGGTAAAACTTTCTCCTTCTTCAGTGCTGCAATGGCAGCTTTGGTAGCGATGGTGGTCTTTCACAAGGATTCCACCAAGTATTGTTGTTCCAGAGCTTCCCCTTCAGCATTATGGTTTTCTGGTAAACTGGGTATAGTGACGATTTGGTTTGTCCAATCGATTGTGGGATTGACTTTAGTAAACCAAGGGATCCCTAGGATAGCTTGGTCTTCCCCACAGTTTGGTACGAGGAAATGGACAACCTCTTCTCGTCCTGCCATATTCATGGCTAAGAAGGTTTCCTTTTGAACAAATCCTCCTTTGTTAGCAGAACCATCGGCATTAGAGGCTTTTATTGGGGATGAAAGTCGCCTAGTGGGGAACTGATACTTGGCAATAGTAATTGGATCAATGAAGTTTTCGGTGGCTCTGAAATCAATGAGAGCTTGGATTTCAGCAGTTTTCATTCCATGGAAGAGAGAGATGGGAATGTGAATAGATTTTTCTTTCTTACTGGTACAAAATATAGGAGTGGAATGTTCGGAAGGAGAAGACGCTGATACTTTCCTCTGTTCTAAAAACCCTGAATCCTTTCGTCAAGGGACATCTTGGAAATCCTTTCCTCGTCTTCTTCAAAGCACGCTTGCAGAACTCGTGTGAGTTCCTTATGATCCACCTTCCGTCCTTCAAGGACTTTCATGTATTTGTCTAGATCAGAAGATGGGGGAGGTTCTGGCACCATGGGTGGTTCTGGAGAGGAGATGATTGCTGCTCAGGTTTGGTTTCAGAAGGGGTTATTGGATCGTGTGGGGGTAGGTCCTTCTGACTTCTTATTGTCACAAGGGTGGTTATGAGTGGTGCAACCTTTCTTATGACAGATGAAGCATTGTCCTTCGCGAATGTGGTGAGCCTTCTCTATGGGGGAGAGTTGAATGGTGTCGACTTCCATGGCATTGGGATCCTTCCTATCATTAGAGAAGTTCCTCCAACCCAGACCTTTCCGCATATCTTTAATATGCTCCTGCTGCACATTAAACTTGCTGGCTTGTTCCATCCATCCTTGGAGCATAGTGGGGACAGCAGCCATAGAGAGGATATTGGTGGTAATCTTTTCATCCAATCCTCTTCTGAAGTACTTGATAAGAGCTTCTTCGTCAGAAAGGCCAGTCTGAGTGGCAGCAAGGGAGAAATCTGCAACAAATTTGGCAAAACCATCCTTATCTTTGGTATTCTGGGTGAGGTTACGAATGGTTTGTTGAGCCTTACTGGCGGTGTCGTAGGGAAAGAAGGTTTTAGCAAAGTCAGTGGCCATAATATTGAAGGTTTGCTGGTTGTTGGGAAGAGTAGGACTTTCCAGACAATAGAACCATCCTTCAGAGAAGACTTTTCCTTGTCCCTTGCTCATCTTATTGAGTGTGGTGAGCATCATTGCCTTATCATCATAGAGATCTCCATTCATCTTGAAATATGCTTTTATAGCAAGCATCCAGCGTACTGTATCTTCAGATTCGCCTGAGAAGTCATTGGGGAGTCCTGCTTTAAGTTCTGTAGCTTTTGCCATAGCTTCTCTTTGTCGATTAAGGTATTTGGCTACCCGTCAACTTTCTTCTTTGTCTAAGGCACATCTCTGTTCTTGAGAAGCTTCTACTCTTCTCTGGATCACTTCTTCGTCAAGTCCTTCCTTGGCGAGTTGTAGAGCAAGATTGTGGTCTTGGTCCTCGTCGAACTCCTGCTCCCAATCAACTTCCTGTTGTGGGTCTTGTTCGACATCAATGGGAGTCTCTTCATGAGACAGTTCAGGGAGTGACATAGTTCACTTGAGTGGGATAGAGGAAGAGGAGGAGGTGAAGGGAATGGAGTAAAGGTTAAGGGATCTCTTCTTCTTCTGGTAAGGCATAGGGTATGCAGGTCCATGGGGAGGAGTAATGGTGGTAAGAGGGGTTCCATCCGCTGAGTAGAGGACGGTGAGTAGAGCTAGTTCTTTTGTTATGCTGAAGCTAGTAACTCAGCTAGTAACCGATGAAGTATACGTGGTGGTAAATTCCTATACATCTCCAGGGTAATCCTAAGATGATTATGACGAGGACAGTCATCTCCCAATAAAGGGTATCGATGCGTCTGTATGGGATATCCTGCTGAACAGTTGCAAGAAAGATGATCAGCTGATAAGTCACACCTTGATGTGTGATAAAGCTTCTTAGCGCAGTTGCTTGAAGTACTGGAATGGTGGCAGTCTCACTCGTCCTGAGTGGCTTGCTGGTTACTAGGCTTGGATTGTGTAGAACTAGCTAAGGTACATGGGTAGAAAGTCTACCTATTTATAGGTAGAAGAATGGTGCACAGACCAAGAGAGGAAAAGGAAATTATCTAGAATGTTCCAGAGAATGAAGACTATAATGGGTAACCCTTAGCTCCAGTACTACAAGGTAAAGCGGAAAAACTTGGAAGATGGGAAAAGAAGGAACAAAACACGGAAGACATAGGAAAGACTATTGGGGAAAATAGGGACCATCGGGAAGGATAGGAAAAAGAGAATGAGGAGAGTAAAACCATAACACATAGTACTAGAGCTGTGCACTTTCTGTTGTAGTATACATTCTCTGAAACATTCTAGGTACTTTCCTTTTCCTTTGTGGTCTGTGCACCCTCCCTCACCCTGTAAATAGTTGTCATTCATGCATGTACTCCTTAGCTAGTTCTATGCAATCTAAGGTTAGTAACCAGCAAGCTGCCCCTCAGGCAAGATCCATTTCCACTATTCCTTTCTATCAAGTCTATGTCTTGGTCACTACCCTCATTGGGCAGGACTACCATATCCAAGTCAACTTCCTTCAAAGAGAAACTCAAGTCTTTATCATCATTCTGGTCACCATCTGGCTGGAACTCCAACATCATTTGGGATATAGGTTCTATTTTTGATGCTACTAGCTGAGTTACTAAGCCTCAGTGTAACACTGACCTCATGGTGGTGTTGTGCCATTCAAAAGCAGCACTCTTCTTCACTGCCTTGTTTGATATTTTTGCTTCATTCATAAGCTTGTTTTGAAGCTCTATTTCTTCTCAGAATGGCAGTTGGTGTAAGCCACTCATTGCATGAATTAACTACATATTGATTGTCTTATCTAGGGTTCTATGCCAACAGACAGTACACTGTTTCCAAGAATGTACCTGATGCTACAGTTATGCCTCTTACTCAGTCTTTCTCAACTTTCTGGTCTCACCTGGCCTTTCCAGCTTGTGCTGAATACTCTTCATAGTATCACAGTTCAACCATGCCACTATCCTCCCCATCTATAAAGGACATGTTAGTGGTACCACTGCCTTAGTATCTACCTGTCTAGAGTGTTGGCAGGCTTCTAGGCTTCTAGATACTCCATGTGGTAGGCTATCATCCCTTGCCATGTTTGGAGTAGCTTTCCTTGCCTCACTGGAGTTGCATGTCACCTTTCTGTAACCACTACCCCACCAGGCACCATTATTATATGTAGATATTGCCCTAACCCACCTAGTGACCTTCCTCATAGAGGTTGGTCTGTGCACAGTTACCACTAGTATATACAGTGGCTCAAAAAACTGTCCCAGTGTTTGGTCATTTTGCACTAAATGTACTAAAATGCAATAACACCTAAACCTTGTCCTAAACCTTGGCTGTATGAATGGAAGAGCTTACTCTTGGCTACAGAATTCATCTATGAATCAAAACATTTGGATTAGATTTGGGCAAATGGCAGCCATTTCAAATGAGTGACTCATTGGGACAGTTTTTTGACTTCTACTTCTCATTACATACATTGGACCCTAGCATGCTGTAATGTGTTTATATATCTTATGTAAGTGCTTGGTCATGTCATAATTATGTAATTGGTGATATGAATATATATATAAACCCTGCCATCATGAGACTATTCCCTCATTCCCATCATGAAATCCATCTCCTCAGCTCA
>JBBPMM010000668.1:0-15557 GCA_038090335.1 Solioccasus polychromus
CGGAGGATTCATAACTATAAATGGTAACCCTGGGCTCCGGTACTTCAAGGTAAAACGGAAGGAAACGGAAGACGGGAAACATAGGAACAATATCCAGGAGAAGTAGAAATACAACAGAAAGAATAGGAAAAGGATAAGGGGTCCAAGAAAACCGTAACATTACCCAGCAACCAGGAATGGATTATAACGAAACATATTCCCCGGTGGTAAGACTGGAGACGATCCGTGCGCTCCTAGCCCTAGCCGTCAAGCGGGACTGGGAAATTCAACAAATGGATGTCAAGGGAGCATACCTGAACGGCACGCTTAAAGAGGAAATATTTATGACACAACCCAAAGGTTTTAGTGACGGAACCCAAAGGGTATGTCACTTAGTCAAAACCTTATATGGGTTAAAACAATCCGGACGAGAATGGAACAAAGAACTTAATAAAAAGTTGTTCCAACGAAAATTCAAAAGATTATCGAGTGATTCATGCATGTACACTAGAATCAATAACGATAATATACAGATCCTAACCGTATGGGTCAACGATCTTTTGATTTTCACTAGTGCGTCAGACAATATGATTGCCTTACAAGGTGAATTACAAAGCCTATTCAAGGTAACGGATCTAGGCAACCCCTCAAAAATCGTAGGAATCGAAGTGACTCGCGATCGATTAAATCATTCGATAACGATCGTGCAAACGCAATACATTGATTCTATTCTACGAAAATGGGGGATGGACAAAGCTAATACTATAGGAATGCCATTAGATCCCAATACTAAGCTCATAAAATCTGAGGAATCTACATCTGATGCAAATACATCATATGCTTCGCTTATTGGCTCGCTTATGTACGCGAGTATAGCCACTCATCCCGATATAGCATTTGCTGTCGCACAACTTGCCAGCTTCGCTGCAAACCCAAATTTAATACATTGGAGCGCAGCAAAACGAGTTCTAAGGTATCTTGCAGGAACTCGACATATGGGGCTAAAATATTCGGCAAAAACTAAGGGCGAAAATATAATTTATGGCTACTCAGACGCTGATTTTGCGAACGAACAAGACCAGATTTCTATATCCGGATACGTATTTATGCTAAGTAATGGAGTGATTACTTGGAGCTCCAAAAAGCAATCAGTGGTGACATTATCTACTACAGAAGCCAAATATTCGGCTATGGCTCATGCAGTAAAAGAAGCCGTGTGGCTGAGGAACCTCTTTTGGGAACTTGGTTTCCCACAATCACAGTCGACTACCATATACGGCGATAATCTCTCAGCGATAGCCATAGGTAAAGAGTGTCAGTTTCACCAACGCTCTAAATATTTTGATATTCATCATCACTTTATACGGGATAAAATTGAACAAAAAATCATAGATATTAAATTTTGTCCCACGAATAAAATGGTCACAGATATAATGACCAAGCCCCTACCGAAGCCAAAACATCTCGGCCACATTTCCGATCTCGGCATCCTCTCGGCTTGAGGGGGAGTGTTGAAATAACGGTCACATGAATATATTATATAAGCAAGCCGAGCAGCTTAAACAAGAGCACATTAGAAATAATCTGAGACATCCGCTATGTAGTATAAAAAGTCGGAGTACTGAGAATAAAAGTGTGCGCGCCTTGCTGCCAACCATCATTGTTTCTGCATGACGCATCTTATCTATTCATCTTATCAGTCCTACTGTAGTCGATTATCAGCCCTATATCGACTACTCTATTTAGCTCGTCACCGCCTTACGTCAGGCATACTCACGGTCGCTGCACCACTACTACTATATTAGGATTACTATCTACTCGTATTTTCAACAAGTATGACACATTTTTATGTGTTCTTCATGTCAGACTTAGCTCCCTACTGTCAGTACTCACATTAACGGATGAAGTGGAGCCTCTTCATATCATTTTTCTACATCTGGTCAATTGACTTGAATATTTTGCAGATGGAATATATTTGGGTCAGTTTCAACTTCAATAAATACATACCCTCAGGCAGCTTGAAGGTATTTGGTTCTGATGCAATTGCAGAACATACCCTGGACTCTGGTGTCCACCTTATTTGTTCTCGTGAGTATCGCAGAGCATTTCTCGGACGGACTTCAGTCTAACCTTTGTTTTAGGTTCGTTATTTCAGTCTCTGCAGTGCCATGTATGTCACCATCCCTCCAATACACATGCAAAGCTAATTTGATTGGTCTTTTAGACTTGGTGGTGGTCTCAGTATGTCGGGATTTCTAACATAGGTCTCATTGACTTACCCAGCTGAACCAAAGTTGGGACTTCCTTTTTACCTGGACCTACAGTGGTGAAAATTTCCTTTGCCACTGACGGAATGCATTCGCACTCAAACATACCCCATAGATGCATGTATTTAATCTCAAGTTTACTCTAAAGATCACATATGAATGACCATTTAAATGGCTGTGAGCATGTTATTGAACTGTTTACGAGATCGCGTTTAAGACATTTTCAAGAATCCTTCAGACCATTACTGTATGGAGTGTGGATATTTTTATTGCGTCAGCAGACTGTACGTTTTTTTCACGGCACTTTGCATATTTTTACCAGGGCGACTGACTGGAATGAATACAGTGGTGATGATCCTCCGTGTTTGGGCACTATATGGTCGATCTAAGACCATCCTTGGCATTCTCCTCGCTCTCTACTCCCTAGAGATTATCCCAAACATTGTCGCAGCCATTATGCTTAGTATTACAATCAACAATACCAGTATGCATCGTGTTCTGCGGATGTGCAGCCATCACTCACGTAACGTACAGTAGCTATCGATCAAGTGTTCGACTATTCATTTTGCGTGCAGAAGAACGTTTCACCCATTTTTGACAATGTTGACAATGGTTTTCAGATTCTCTTCGCTTCAGTATTATACCTCTTGGTGATTACCCAGTTCATCTGGCAGTCGTATCGAATGTATAGGACCACGAAAAGGTGGCAACTTGGTCGTTACTTAAATCTCTTTGTCAGGGAAGGCATGCTCTACTTCTTTGCGTACGTCCAAATTTACTCCGTTCCGACTTTAATCACTACAAGCTGCAGTGTTTGCACAGGATCATCCTGTTTACGTTAATCAACCTCCTCTTTTTTGTATCCTCTATTTCCAGCACGGGGTGGCTGGCGCTGGGGGTCTTGGAATATGTCCCTATGCTCACGCTGGCGCCACGTTTTATTCTAAGCCTGCGAGAAATGCATGAGATGGATCTAGACTCGCAGTTTGGGTTTACTTCAACTTCTGAGGATAGTACAGGTGGAACCGGGATTGTGTTTGCAGTTAGAACCCAGAATGAGGAACAGTTAGAGTAGGATGAGGAGATGAGCTCGGATGGAGTAGTCGTCACACGGTGCGATTACTAGTAGAGTGTACGTGAGTGCACGAATGCCTCTAAATGAGTATATTTGTCATCAGTATAGCTGGTCAGTGATTACCTTTGGACCAGGACCTGATTGATTCGACTTGTGGGGTAGTCTCCGAGAGCACGCAGGGCTCAGGTATTGTACCAGTGGGCCTCGGCCTTAGCCCCTCCGACAGGTACGACTTGAAAGTGCAAACTAGCAATCCAGAGTGCAACTACATTATGTAATTCGAATCAAACCTGGTTTTGTATAGTCGGAATCAGGGATTCACGTGGCTGACTTTTCAGCATTGCAACCTCGCGGCATTCATAATGTGTGTCGTGAGTGGAACTTCAGCTATTGTCATCTTTGAGGTCTCTGTAAGTGCCTCAAGGAGCCACAGGGAAGCTCGGATAGTCGCCATTTGGGGCACCTGATCGTTTCTGCAGACACTCAGAAGTTCACAGAGCACCCTCCGATTTCACTTCTTCCAGTATTTCTTGACTGAGTAATGTCTCTCACTCTAGAGTTGGCGGTGACAGGTGTCCTGGATAACAACTACACATCACGTACGTATATAGACTGTGGCTCTTCTCCAGTCCATTGATTGACCTTCTCTAGTGATAATCCTCACTGCTATTGGATATGATTACAGTGAGCATTGCATATGTGTATGCACTCCTTCGACTAACCTTGGTTCCTGCTAGTTCTCACCTTTTCGGATGAGGTACCTCACCTATTCGTATGACGTTTTAGGATCTAACTCGGGTTTTCGTAGATAGAATATGTTTGGGTTGGTGGGTATTCTCGAGTAAGTTTTACACTTCTGACGTGAATATAGAACAAACGCTGGACCCGGGTTTCCACCCTGTTCGTTCTCGTAAGCATATTTCCGTGCAATGCTCAGAGTTACTAACATTCAACACAGGTCCGCTATTTCGGCCTTTGCACTGCCATGTATGTTTAGTGCTACTTTGATGCATACTCGAGGTTGACACCATCGATCTATCAGATCCTATAGTTTAGGTAAGTGTGTCCAAATTCCCGAGACAAGCCTTCGGCTGATGTAGCTGAATCAAGTTGGGAGTTCCTTCCTTCCTGGCCCTAAAAAGGTAAAATTTCTGCGATGGAATATGCTACGTGGTATTCAAATGTCTTACAGACGTACGCATGTACTCACCTTCAGTCTCACACAACTAATACTATATGAACAGTTGTGAGTGTTTTTATTCGACGCTGGCGTGTTCGCGACGGTGTTTAACTTGAAAGTGTTCCAAAGGCCAAGTACTCAACATTTTTGCTGCTTGGAGTAAAATTTTCTTCTTCGGTGCCGCAGATCGTTAGTTTTCATGTCCATGCCGTTTCGTTTAGAATGCACTTGATTACTTATGATGATATTGACAGTGGCAATGATCCTTCGTGTCTGGGTATTGTATGATCGGTCGAAGATGATCTTTGGCATTCTCCTCATGTTCTACACACTGGAGATTATCTTTCTCTTAGTCGTATGTTGTGCGGTCATCATTCCAACCATATCCGAAAGTATGTAAACATTTTCATGGGAGATATCCGCAATTACTGATTCATTGCGGTCCAGTGACCATTGTTCGGGTGCTCGATTCTTCATATTGTGAACTTCCAACAATGTTGCCTATTTGGGCCGAGCTACGTGACAGTCTGGAGTTCCTTCTCGCAATAGCGATGTGTCTCCTAGTGATTTTCCATTTCATTCAACAGTCGTTCCAAATGCACAGGGCGACTAAAACCTGGCAACTCGACCGCTATGTGAACCTTTTCGTTAGAGAAGGCATTCTATACTTTATCGCGTATGTCTCGTTCTACTCCTCCATCATTAAACTAAGGGACCTGACGCCATGCTCAACCTTCTCGGGACGTGTTAGTGTGGCTCTTTTTAATCTTGTCAATATCCTCTCATTGGCACCTTCCATCCCTACCACAGGGTTGCGCGCACTTCTGACAGGGATCCTAGAGTTTGTGCCCGTCATAACACTCACCCCCCGGTTCATCCTCAGCGTGCGGGCGATGCATGTGCGCGATCTTCAAGGTCGACAAGGATCACATATAGATTCGGATTTTGGGTTTACGTCGGCACTTGAGCATGTTGCGGGTGGTTCTGCAATTAGAGCCCAGAATGAGGAGGTGCAATTTGAGCAAGTCGAGGAGATACAGATGGAAGATAGCGGGGTTGAGATTGGTCGATGACGAACTTTGCGTGAGACATTCTACTGTACTGTCCCAGCGATGTAAATCATTGTATCTAGGGATGGACTGTGTTTGTGGTGGTCAATATCTATATGTGTCGGTTGATGGTCTTTCGTGAAACAATATCTGAATTTCACACGGATGGCAGGAAGTTCGAACGGCTCCAGGACCGTGGGGCAACGACTGTGCCAACGACTTTTCATGGAGCCTTCACGGCTTTGAGATATTTTGTTGCTCAAGCTAAATAGCGTTCTATGGGTGGAGGGTACAATGAAGGAATGAGACGCCAAGGATCGCCTCGTTGAAGTCGTTTCCATTAGAGAACCTTTGATCCAATCAAGCAATCCCATCGATAATTGCCTCGCCTCCCCAAAGAGTCCAAGCTACAATCACTGTCAGTGTACGATGGAAACCCATCAAAAAAAACCAATACGGAGTAAGCGAGTCCGAGACTCTCACAGACGAGCAAAATTTATTATAGTAGAGGTCTGAGATCTAGGTAACTGTTGAACATGAGAGACTGGATGTGCTGTGCTACATTATCGTCGAATGAGCTATGCATAAGAGAGCAAAAGACAAAGAGACCTCAATACTTACCGACGTCATATCGTTTGAGCGAGTGTTCGGTGGATAGACCCACTTCAAGTTTTATTTAGCCACTGCGTGTGAATCATGTTTTTGTGTCAATGTCGCCGTCAACCTTAGGTGGTTGGTCTTGGTGAACGGGTGGGTCGGTGCGAGAGGGCACTGTCCATCTGAGATAGAACAAGGCGTGTGGCTGTCTGAAGTGAGAATTAGATCTCAGCTCAACGCCTTTTCTGTCCCCAGTCATCTTTAGACCGACTACAAATTCTGAACACGATGCATGAAGTGCATCGAAAAAAGCTGAGCAGTTGGCCCCGCTGAGCAGCCTGGCATGGACCAACAAGTCTTATTTGTCTCGACCGCCTCTCGCTTGGCTCGTGTGCTCAGCGATAATAAGTCCGATTATCAGCTTTCAGACAGGAGCTATGTATCAGTAAGTATGATTGTCTCTCTTTGTCTTCCACTCTCACACATGCACTCATTCAACGATGTGGCCTTTTTTCTTAGGTTTTACAATTCGTCATTAGACAACTCTCCCGGATCCCTCTACCACAAAATTCTGCTCGACTGTCAGAACCTTGGACTCACTGACGTTCTTGGGGTTTTGTGATGGATCTTCATCTACACTAGCAATGCAGGACTATGTCCATCTGGGTGCTCGACTGGATCACTAAAGTTTTCCAATGAAAATGACGCCCATGTGGCCTACAATCATATTTGATCCCTCGGAGTTAACAAGTCTGATGATTAATCGATCGCGTCCGCTTGATCGTTTGCTGCAGGGCTTCTCCAGAGCAGCAACACGTCCAGGTTCCAGCCACTACTAAATATGACTTCTGTGTCCAGAGATTCCACTGCCTCTTGTTATCCAGAAACAAGACTCGAATATTAACTGGTGGTTGCCTAGTGATTGACTTGGCGAATGATCTGAGCCGCAGCTGCCGTGAATATGACCTTGTCATGCGCGGCATAGGAAATAGTTTTCTCCGACTCTTATGGGCGTCTCTTCAAGTTATAAACAAAACGTTTGGACTTGAGTGACAACACCTGTACCATGTCATCCTCACTAGAATCGACTGTGGCGGGAATCCTGAACAGTAACTACGTATCAGGTATTCGCTTTGTCGCTGATTGCTCTGCTCTTCGTCACTTGCCACCTTATCCAGTTGCGGACCTGGCTGCTATTGGATATGATTACAGTGAGGATCAAGATATTTATATGATTGACATCGGTGGTTGTCAGTTCTCACCTTTTCCGACGAGGTATCCACTTATTTCTGTTATTTCTGACATACCTGAATGATCGGTGATTCGGGTCTGTGCAGATTGAATATATTTGGGTCAATGAGCTCTCAACTGGGCCATGTGACCTTGACTAGCCTATAGAATAAATCCTGGACTCGGGTTCGTCCTAGTAGGTATTCCAGCGTATTTTCGGCATGCGGTTCCAGACTAACTGTTACGAAAGATACGTTATTTTGGCCTTTGCTTCACCATGTTTGTTAGCATCACTTTACATAACGCTGATGGCTGACTCCATTTATTCGTCAGAACTAATAGTTTTCTCAGTGTGTCCGGATCTTTACAAATTTATTTAACTGATTGAATCGAATCAATAGTGGGGACTTCATTCTTGCCTGGTCCTGCAAGGTTTTTCCTTTGGACTAGATGAAATGTGCATACTCGAGTATCCTGGAGACGTACGTATCCTCCATTTCTCATTGACGATCACGTACGATTGATGATGATCAATAGTTGTGAGCACTTCTTTCGTTACAGAATATATTTACATTGTTCACAGTACTCCCAAGGCGACAGGCTTTATGTTTTTTCTTCATGGTGTCAGCTTTACTTCTCTGGTGCCGCTGATTGTGTGTCACTATATTATCCTTTTCAAAATGAAATAATGACCCAATATGATCCCAGTAGTAATGATTCTCCGCATTTGGGTGTTGTACGGTCGGTCAAAGGTTACCCTTGGCGTTCTTCTCGTGCTCTACGCACTGGAGACTATTTCGGCCTTGGCCGTATGCATAGTCTTCACCATTCCGAACCTGTTCACAATTGCGTAAATACTGGTCTAACCAGAAGCTCGCAGTCATTGAACCATCATCATACAGTGTTCACCATTCAAGTCGCCAAATTTTCATTCTGCACTGGTGGAACTGGCTCACCTGTTTGGGTAGAAGTGAATACCAGCATTGGGCTCCTGCATGCTGTGGTGATGTGTCTTTTGGTCATCGCTCGGTTCCTCCAACAGCCATTTCAAATGTTCAGAGCTACAAAAACGTGGCAGATCAACCCTTATGTCAACCTTTTCGCGAAAGAGGGTCTTCTTTATTTTCTCGCATACGTCCACAATCCATTTGTTCTGTTCTAGCTGAAGTACGACACACATTTAAAAAATACCTATGCTCGTGATCCATAGCGTGGCCCTTTTTTTATCTCATTGGCATCACCCTACTTCCCTTCCACACTATGGGGTTCGACAGTAGTGGATATCCTGCAATACATGCCCATCTTCACGCTCACCCCTCGTTTCGTCCTCAGCGTGCGATCAATGTATGCATGCGGCCTTAAGGGTAGACGCGGATCACATATCGATTCGGGTTTTGGGTTTACGTCGGTGCTCGAACGTGTCGCGGGTGGATCCGTAATGGTGTTTTCTCCCGCGTCCCAGGTCGAGGAAGTAAAATAGAAAATGGGGCCATTGCGAGACATCCCACTGTACCACGCCTAGTAGTATTCAGGTGCCCTACCATCTTGGGATGAACTGTGTTTTTGGATGGTGGCGGCTCAATAATAATTTCACTATTGTCCTTTCTCGTTTCATGTTATACGAGTGTTGGAATCCATGAATCAGACCTCGACATTGGGCGTAAACAAAGGAGCTCACCTAGAAGGCTGATAGGTTGTAAGAATCACAACTTTACGTCTAACCTGAACATCGAAGTACATGTTCTTGGAGAGAAAGATGGGGGCTTGGATAACAGAATAGGGCCAATGGTCTCGATCTAGGGCACCCAATGACTCACGTAGCAGATCGTCAGAAGACTCATAGCCAAATGAAGGTCACACGGTCCTTTCGACATAGCGCCCATCACTCGTATGAGGTGTCAACGAACGAACAGGCTCGCTTCAGGTCAAGGACACCTTCCGAACGGCTTGATTAAGGTTGGGGATGATAACTTGGACTTGAACCAGCCAAAAGCCTGCTCAGATACAACCTAATATGTGACACCCAGAATTATTGACTGATTTGACTCTGCACAGGTGTCGTTGTGACGTGTCGATTCAGAGGCCCATTGCGAAGATAAAAGACGAATTGATCGAGAAAAAATTTCCCGTGCGTGGAAATCTGTTTGTATAAACGGTTTCAGAGAAAATTTGAACCTCAGGTTTCAAGTTCATGAGGACGCATTGCGAAGAGTAACAAGTCGTACGAAGTCACAGTCGGGATGCTGCCCGATACCTTGGCCGTAACCTTAGGCCTCAGGAGTCCTTAGATACACTTTCTCACACTTTAAAAGAGCAGCATTCCTGACTCCGAAATGGGTCACCAAGGTTTTTATCGGGTTTTGCTCCCTTGACCTCCCTTTCCCGGCACGACCCTATGTTTAACCTTCTCATTTCCAACTTATAAGAGAACTGTGGCCCTTCATGGGCTACAAGTTTACCAATACTAGGTGTCACTGCACTTGCCACCGTGGCGATGGACCTCGCCAAGACCGATTTATCGACGATGTACCTTACATAAATAGACTAAGTTGTGGTTAGTTTTTGGTGGCCGGTATTACATTATTGGTGCGAAACGATAAGGCATGAATTAGTATGGCTTCACATGAGAGCCAACTTGTCACAAGGTAGATCTAATTTTACTGTTTTATCGTGTCTATGTAGTCACTGCAACTCGTACGCAATTGTTCGTTATCCATGCTCCAATCCTGAAAGTACTCGTGAGATGACCATCCATAACTGCACCAAGACCGCTACTAATGGATTTAAAGCTGGCAATTACACAATCTCAGAAAGTTGATGTGCCCATATTTTTAACTAAGTTCGAACCATCGGAGAGTATGAATACCGTGCTTCAATTCATCACTTTGCCTGGGAACCTTTGTCCACTTTCACTGTGCTTCCTTCAGTGAGCAGTACAATGTCGTCCACTCTAGAGTCCGATGTGATATACGTCCTAGATAACAACTATGGGTTGCATATGTGATATACTGGTCTTACTGATATACTGGCTTTTCTGATGATTCATTGATCTACCATCTTCCCTAGTTGTGGTCCTTGCTGCTATCACATATGATTACAGTGCGTATCACTGCTCATATCTACTCTTTTATGCAGACTCATTTTCTTGCTAGTTCTTACCTTCTTGGATGAGGTATCTCTGTGTGTTTGCATTGTGACTTCGATTCTAATTAGGTATAATTGGTATCTTTGTAGATCGAATATGTCTGGGTCAGTGTATGTACTTTCGGGTGATTTTCATCTCTAACACAACTGCAGAACAAACCCTGGACTTTGGTATCCACCTTATTTGTTCTCATAAGTATATTAGTGTATTTTCTGCAGGATGTTACAGGTTAAATGTCACTACAGGTATGCTACTTTGGCCTTTGTGTCATTATGTACATCCGGCCCCAGATATGCATTGGAGACCAACTTCATCAAGTTGACAGAATCAATGGTTTTCTCAGTATGTTCAAATTTCTAACATGTATTTTAAGGTTTGGTCAATTGACCAATAGTGGGGAGCCCATTCTTGCCTGGTCCTGCGAAGGTAATTTTCTTATGTTGAGTTGTAGTACTAGCACTCAATCTCCATAGATGTGCGTACTTGCCCTATTTTTATTTGTTATTCAGTGTGTTGTGTGGCTCATACTGTCTTGATAGTTGTGAGTTTCTTTACCCAATAGTGATTAGGATCACTCTACTATAAGCACATCAAAGGCACAATATTGGAAATTTTCGCTACCTGGGGTTTTTCTTCCTTTATTGGTACTGCAGACTGTATGTGTTTTATTGTTCACTTTGAATGTATTCACTTAGTTGACATATGGTGATTGCAGTGGTGATGATTTTCTGAGTCTGGGCATTGTATAGTCGGTCGAGGATTATCCTGGGCATTCTCCTTTTTCTCTATGTGCCAATGATTATATTATTGTTGATCTTGTGCATTGCCTCCAGCATTCCGAACAAAATCAGAAGTACATGCACTCTACGTTCCAGTCATTTAATGGAGATACCTACATGTTTATCACTCATTCAGTGGACATCATTCAGGTGCTCAACTTCATGTTTTGCAGTGCAATCACTTTGTTATGGTTTTACTGGATCCCTATCTTTTCCTACTTCTTCTGTTGTCTTCCTACTTTTTCCAGTTATTGTTCCATTCTTTTCTGTGTTCTGATTCCTCCCATTTTTACCTTGTAGCACTGGAGCTAAGGGTTACCACATATAGCTATCATTCTCCAGAACATTCTAGATAGTTTCCTTTTTCCTTCTTGGTCAGTGCACATTCCTTCTACCTATAAATTGGTAGACACTTTATCCCTGTACCTTAGCTAGTTCTATGCAATTCAAGCCTAGTAACCAGCAAGCTGCTCAGGACGAGCAAGACCTCTGTCATTATTCCAGTACTCTCTGCTACCACACTAGAGAGCTTTCTCACTGTTCGAGGAGTGAGATATCATCTGATCATCTTCGTTGCCTCTGTGCAGGATCTCCCTTATGGACGAGTTGATACCCTCTACTGGGAGACGACTGTTCTTGTCATAATCATCTTGGGATTACCATGACGACGTATCAACATCTACCACCGCATATACTTCATCGGTTACTAGCTGAGTTACTAGCCTCAGTGTAACAAAAGAACTAGCTCTTTTCACCGTCCCCTTCTACAGCGGACAGAACCCCTCTTCTCACCATTACTCCACCTCGCAGTCCCGCTTACCCTACCCCCTATCAGAAGAAGAAGAAACCCCTTAACCCTTACTCCATCCCCTTTGCCTCTACCTCTTCTTCCATTCCCCTTGAGCAAACCACGTCACTTCCAGAACTGTCCCACGAAGAGACCCCCATAGATGTCGAGCAAGACCCACAACAGGAGGTTGATTGGGAGAAGGAGCTTGACAACGAACAAGACACCAGACTTGCCCAGCAGTTGTCCGCAGAGGGACACGACGACGAAACAGTAAGGAGAAGAGTAGAAGCTTCTCAGGAACAGAGACGTGCTTTAGCAGAAGAAGAAGCCCGTAGGACCACCGAATACCTCGACAAGCGAAGAAAAGAGATGGCCAAGATGACGGAACTCAAGGCCGGACTTCCAGATGATTTCTCCAGAGAATCAGAGGATGCTGTACGCTGGATGCTTGCTATGAAAGCGTACTTCAAGATGAACGGTGACCTTTACGATGATAAAGCAATGCTGCTCACCTCGCTTAACAAGATGAGCAAAGGACGAGGAAAGGTTTTCTCCAAAGGATGGTTCTATTGTCTCCTAATGTCCCCAACAACCATCGTACTTTCAACATCATGGCCATGGACTTCACTAAAACCTTCTTCCCATTCGACACCGCCAGCAAGGCTCATCGAACCATCCGAAATCTCTCCCAGAATACTAAAGACAAGGATGGATTCGCCAAATACATCACCGACTTCTCTCTAGCTGCCGCCCAGACCAGACTTGCTGATGAAGAGGCCCTTATCGAGTACTTTGGACAAGGGTTAGATGAAAAGATCACCACCAATATCCTCTCTATGGCTACAGTTCCTATGACACTTCAGGGATGGATGGACCAAGCCAGCAAATTCAATGCGCAGCAAGAATGCATTAAGGATATGTGTAAGGGATTAGGATGGAGGAACTTCTCTAATGATAGAAAGGACCCTAATGCCATGGAAATCAATGCTATTCAACTTTCCCCTGTCGAAAAGGCTTGACACATCCGTGAAGGGAGGTGCTTTATATGCCACAAGAAAGGTTGCACCACTCGCAACCACCCTTGTGATGATAAGAAGGTAGAAGGATCCACTCCTATGCGATCCAATAACCCCTTCAGAAACCAAGCTAGGGCTTCAGCTGTCGTCACCCCCAACCCTCCTAAAGCACCAGAACCTCCCCCGTCTTCTGAACTCGACGAGTATCTTAAAGTCCTCAAAGGATGAAAGGTCGATCAAAAGGAGCTCGTATGGGTTCTTCAAGAATGTTTTGAGGAAGAAGAGACAAAAGTCTCAAGGATGTCTACTGCAGAGAGAATTCTGGGTTTTTAGAGCAGAGGAAAGCTTCAGCGTCTTCTCCTCTGGAACGTTCTGCTCCCATCATTTGTACTAGTAAGAAAGAGAAATCTATTCGTATCCCCATCTCTCTTTCTCATGGAATGAAAACCGCTGAAATTAACGCTCTCGTCAACTCAGGTGCCACAGAGAACTTTATCGATCCCATTACCATCACTAAGTACCAATTCCCCACCAGACGACTTCCTTCCCCTATCAAAGCATCTAATGCCGACGGATCCACCAATAAAGGAGGGTTTATCCAAAAAGAAGCCTTCCTGGCCATCGACATGGCGGGACAGGAGGAAGTCATCTGCTTTCTCATACTAAACTGTGGAGGTGATTGAGTAATTTTAGGGATTCCATGGTTTACCAAGGTGAACCCACAGATCGACTGGTCTAATCAAGTTGTCACTATTCCTGCTTTATCTGAAAACCATAATGCAGAAGGAGAAGCCCTAGAACAACGGTACCTGGTCGAGTCATTGAAGAAGACCACCATCACCACCGAAGCAGCTATAGCTGCACCAAAGAAAGAAAAAATCCTACCCCAGGAGTATAGGGAATATAATTTGGTATTTGAAGAGAAAACTCATGATCTCCTTCCCCCATCTCGACCTTTTGACCATGGGATTGATCTCAATGAATCCTTCATCCCAAAAATAGCCAAGGTTTATCCCTTGAATCCGAAAGAGATGGAGACGTGCAGAGAGTTCATCAATGAACACCTTTGGACTGGGAGAATCATACCATCAAAATCCCCTCAAGCCTCCCCCTTCTTCTTCGTACCAAAGAAGGATGGCTCTTTACGACCCTGTCAAGACTACTGATACCTCAACTCCCATACAGTCAAAAACGCTTACCCACTCCCCCTCATTTCTGACCTGTTGGATAAATTGAAAGATTCTACGATCTTCACCAAGTTCAATGTGCGATGGGGATATAATAATGTCCTCATCAAACCGGAAGATTGGTGGAAAGCCACCTTTATCATGCCATTTGGTCTCTTCGAACCTATGGTAATGTTTTTTGGGCTATGTAATTCCCCCACCACCTTCCAAGCATTCATGAACAATGGGTTCTGAGACCTTATCTTGAAAGGATGGGTCGTCATCTATATGGACAACATTCTTATTCACTCCTCAGACCCTATCCAACATACGGAGCGAACAAAGTGGGTTCTCCAGTGCTTAGCGGATCTCCATCTTTCTTTAAAGATTTCCAAATGTTCTTTCGATGTCGCCAAAGTTGAGTACCTGGGAATGATCATCAGGCATCATCAGGCATCCATGGACCCTACAAAGTTGAAGGCCATTCAAGAGTGGCAACCACCTTCCTCTGTTAAAGCAGTCAGATCGTTCTTGGGGTTCTGTAACTTTTACCGAAAGTTCATCGCAAACTTTTCTACCATTGCCCAACCCCTTATCGATTTGACCAAGAGATCAACCACCTGGGAATGGGCCGCTTCATACAAGTCAGTCTTCCGCACCCTTCAACGGATCTTTATGTCCACTCCTGTCCTTTGCCTCCCGGACACCACAATTCCTTTCTTCCTCATGACTGATGCTTCTCTTGTTGCTACCAGAGGTGTCCTTATGCAAAAGGATGCCAATGGGGATCTTCATCCCTGCGCGTATCTTTCGAAAACTTTATCTCCTGTGGAGCAGAATTACGATATCTATGATCGGGAGTTACTCGCTGTCATTCATGCCCTCTATGAATGGCGTCACTACCTCCAAGGCACTTCTCTTCCTGTTACCGTTCTCACCGATCATAAAAATTTATCCTATTTCCGAGAACCATGGAAACTCTCCTGTCGCCAGGCCCATTGGCTCCTTTTCCTCCAAGACTTCGACCTCCAGTTTGTCCACCAACCAGGTTCTCAGATGGGACCCGCAGACGTGCTTTCTCAAAAAGACCATATTGACTGTTATGCTGAGGCTAGTAACTCAGCTAGTAACCGATGAAATATACGCGATGGTAGATGTTGATACGTTGTCAGGGTAATCCTAAGATGATTACGACAAGGACAGTCATCTCCCAATAGAGGGTATCAACTCGTCCGTAAGGAAGATCCTGTACAGTGGCAACGAAGATGATCAGATGATATCCCA
>JBBPMM010000669.1:0-15545 GCA_038090335.1 Solioccasus polychromus
TTTCCTTTTCCTCTCCTGGTCTGTGCACAACCAGTCCCCCTATAAATAGGTAGACATCATATCCCTGTACCTTAGCTAGTTCTACACAATTCAAGCCTAGTAGCCAGCAAGCCGCTCAGGACAAGCAAGACTCTTACCATCATTCCGGTACTCTCAGCAGTGATGCTAAGGAGTTTCATCACTCATCGAGGAGTGACCTACCAGCTGATCATTTTCCTTGCAACAGTGCAGGATCTCCCCTATGGACGAGTCGATACCCTCTACTGGGAGACGACCATTCTCGTCATAATCATCTTAGGATTACCATGTCGATGAATCAGCATCTATCATCACACCTATTTCATCCGTTACTAGCTGAGTTACTAGCCTCAGTGTAACAAAAGAACTAGCTCTCTTCACCGTCCCCTTCTATAGCGGATGGAACCCCCCTCTATCCACCATTACCCCACCTCACAGTCCTGCTTACCCTATGCCCTACCAGAAGAAGAAGAGGATCCATAACCCTTACTCTATTCCCTTCCCCACCACATCTTCTTCAATCCCACTTGAACGAACCACATCACTCCCAGAACTGTCTCATGAGGAGACTCCCATTGACGTCAAGCAAGACCCACAACAGGAAGTTGACTGGGAGAAAGAACTCGATGACGAAGAAGACGCTAGACTTGCCCAGAGATTGTCCATGGAAGGACACGACGACAAAACAGTTAGAAGAAGAGTAGAAGCTTCTCAGGAACAGAGACATGCTCTAGCAGAAGAAGAAAACCAAAGGGTAGCTGAATATCTCCAACAATGAAGAGAAGAAATGACCAAAACAATGGAACTCAAGGCCAGACTCCCAGATGACTTCTCCGGAGAATCAGAGGACACAGTATGCTGGATGCTTGCCATGAAAGCATACTTCAAGATGAATGGTGACCTTTACGATGATAAGGCAATGATGCTCACTACGCTTAACAAGATGAGCAAGGGGTGAGGAAAGGTCTTCTCTGAGGGTTGGTTCTATCGTCTGGAAAGCCCTAATATTCCTGATGACCATCACACCTTTAACGTCATGGCCGCTGACTTTGCTAAGATGTTTTTCCCCTACAATACCGCCAGTAAAGCCTGCTGAACCATCCGCAACCTAGTGCAGAACACCAAGGATAAGGATGGCTTCACCAAATACGTTGCCAACTTCTCTCTTGCTGCAGCCCAGATGGGTCTCTCAGACGAAGAAGCCCTCATCAAATATTTTGGACGAGGACTGGATGAAAAGATCACCACCAATATCCTCTCCATGGCCATGGTCTCCACCACACTCCAGGGATGGATGGACCAAGCTAGCAAGTTCAATGCACAGCAGGAACGCATTAAAGATATGCGTAAGGGTTTAGGATGGAGGAACTTCTCTAATGACAGGAAGGACCCTAACGCTATGGAAGTCGATGCTATCCGACTCTCCCCTGTCGAGAAGGCTCGACACATCTGAGAAGAATGCTGCTTCATCTGTCACAAGAAGGGTTGCACTACACGCAACCACCCTTGTGATGATAAGAAGGGAGAAGGATCTACTCCTACCCGTTCCAACAATCCCTTCAGAAACCAAGCAAGAGCTGCTGCCATTTCCACTCCAAGCCCTCCAAAGGCACCAGAACCTTCCCCATCTTCAGATCTCGACAAGTATCTGAAAGTCCTGGAAGGGCGAAAGGTCGACCAGAAGGAACTCGTGTGAGTCCTTCAGGAATGTTTTGAAGAAGATGGAGAAAAAGTCTCCCAGATGTCTATCGAGGAGAGAATTTGTTGCGCTGAGGCTAGTAACTCAGCTAGTAACTACTGAGGTAGACACAATGATAAATGCTAATACGTCGTCGAGGTAATCCTAAGATGATTACGACAAGAACGGTCGTCTCCCAATAGAGGGTATCGACTCGTCTGTACAGTAAATCCTGTACCGTTGCGATGAAGATGATTAGCTGATAGCGCACTCCTTGAAGAGTGATGAAACTCCTTAGCGTAGTAGCAGAGAGTACTGGAATGGTGATAACGGTCTCGCTCATCCTGAGCGGCTTGCTGGTTACTAAGCTTGGATTGCGTAGAACTAGCTAAGGTACAAGCATAGGAAGTCTAGGTATTTATGGGTAGAGGAAGTGTGCACAGACCAAGAGGAAAAAGGAAACTATCTAGAATGTTCTGGAGGATTCGTAACTATACGAGGTAACCCTGGGCTCCGGTGCTTCAAGGTAAAATGGAGGGGAACGGAAAATGGGAAAGATAGGAACAATAGTTGGGAAAAATAGGGATACAATGGAAAGAATCGGAATATGGGAAAGAAAGGAAGAAAATAATAGGGGTCTCTAAAACCGTAACAGAATTCAGGGTTTTTAGAACGGAGGAAAGCATCAGCATCTTCCCCTCCAGAACGTTCTGCTCCTATCCTGTGTACCAGTAAGAAAGAGAAATCCATTTGTATTCCTATCTCTCTCTTTCACGGAATGAAAATTGCTGAAATCAATGCCCTCATCGACTCAGGGGCTACCGAAAACTTCATCGACCCTATCACCATTGCTAAGTATCAGTTTCCTACCAAACGACTCCCCTCTCCCATAAAAGCCTCTAATGCTGACGGATCTGCTAATAAAGGGGGGTTTATCCGAAAGGAAACCTTCTTAGCCGTGAACATGGCAGGATGAGAAGAAGTCATCCGCTTCCTTGTACTAAATTGCAGAGGAGATAGGGTCATTTTAGGAATCCCTTGGTTTACAAAGGTAAACCCTCAGATAGACTGGACAAATCGAACTGTCACTATTCCCGATCTACCCAAAAACCATAACGCCAAGGGAGAAGCTCTAGAGCAACAATATTTGGTCAAATCACTATGAAAAACAACTATAGCCATGGAGGTTGCAATAGCGACACCCAAGAAGGAGAAGACTCTCCCACCTGAATATCGGGATTACGCTTCTGTATTTGAAGAAAAGACTCATGATCTTCTCCCTCCCTCACGACCTTTTGATCATGGTATCAACCTCGACGATTCTTTCATTCCAAAAATCGCCAAAGTCTATCCCCTAAACCCTAAGGAAATGGAGACGTGTAAAGAGTTTGTCAATGAACACCTTCAAACTGGACGGATAGTGCCATCCAAATCCCCTCAAGCATCTCCTTTTTTCTTTGTACCAAAGAAGGATGGTTCCTTATGCCCCTATCAGGATTATAGATACCTCAATTCCCATACGGTCAAAAATGCTTATCCCCTTCCCCTTATTTCGGACCTTTTGGATAAGTTGAAGGATTCTACAATCTTCACTAAGTTCGACATACGATGGGGATACAATAATGTCCTTATCAAACCCAAGGACCGATGGAAGGCCGCCTTTATCACACCATTTGGCTTGTTTGAGCCAACAGTTATGTTCTTTGGATTATGCAACTCCCCTGCTACATTCCAAGTGTTCATGAATGATGGATTCCACGATCTTATTTCAGAAGGGTGGGTGGTGATTTATATGGACAATATTCTCATCCATTCCTCCAACCCTGTTCAACATGCGGAACGAACAAAATGAGTTCTCCAACATCTTAAAGACCTTCATCTCTGTCTGAAAATCTCGAAATGTTCCTTTGATGTCACTGAAGTCGAATACCTAGGGATGGTCGTCGGCCATCATCAGGCATCCATGGATCCCACCAAGCTGGGAGCCATTCAGGAATGGCAACCACCTTACTCTGTCAAAGTGGTTCAATCGTTTCTTGGGTTTTGCAATTTCTACCGGAAGTTCATCACAAACTTCTTGACCATTGCACAACCCCTCATTGATCTCACTAAGAAGTCGACCACTTGGGAATGGTCTACGACTCACGAATCTGCCTTCTGCACCCTTCAGCAGATCTTCATGTCAGCCCCTGTCCTTCGCCTCCTGGACACTACCTCCCCCTTCTTTCTAATGACCGATGCCTCTCTTGTTGCTACCGGAGGTGTCCTTATGCAAAAGGACGCCAATGGGGATCTTCATCCCTGTGCATACCTTTCCAAAACCCTCTCCCCTGCAGAACGAAATTACAATATCTATGATCAAGAATTACTCGCCATCATTCATGCCTTATATGAATGGTGTCACTATCTCCAAGGAACCTCCCTCCCTGTCACCGTTCTCACCAATCATAAGAATTTGTCTTATTTCCATGAACCACGAAAACTCTCTCGTCGCCAGGCTTGCTGGCTCCTCTTCCTTCAGGACTTTGACCTCCACTTTGTTCATCAACCGGGTTCCCAGATGGGACCCGCCAATGCACTCTCCCGGAAGGATCACGTCGACACGGCCAACAACAACCAGGCAGTCACCCTCCTACCTGACGATGTCTTTCTTCACTCTATTGATCTCGCCCTTGCAGATAAAATTGCCCAATCATCTACTTCTGACCCGCTGGTCCTCAACACCATTGCTAAATCCTTTGAAGATTCTCCTCTTTTTCCCCACTCATCTGTCCAAGACTGGGCCTTCACTGACAGGAAATTGTATTTCTGCAATCACCTCTATGTTCCTGAGTCCCTTCGTCACAATATTGTTTCCTCTGTACATTCTTCCTTTGCTGGAGGCCACAGTGGCATCTTCCGCACTCATGCTCTCATCACTTGCGACTTTTGGTGGCCTGGCCTCTCTACTTTTGTTTGCCGCTTCATATCGGGCTGTGCTATTTGTCAACAGAACAAAGTGAACACTCACCCAACTGTCCCCCATTTGTCCCCCATCCCCTCTGTTGCCTCCCGTCCATTTGAACAAATCTCTGTCGACCTCATCATGGATCTCCCTCCTGTTCGGGGTTTCGATTCTATTTTGGTCATGGTCGACCATGGCCTTATGAAGGGGGTAATTTTCACACCTTGTTCCAAAACTATCGATGCCGAAGGTATTGCCCAACTCTTTTTGGAACAAGTTTTCCCTCACTTTGGTCTCCACAATTTGGTCATATCTGACAGAGGCCCACAATTCGCCTCTGCTTTTGCACAAGAACTATCTCGACTCCTTGGATATGAGTTAAGACTCTCCACCGCCTACCATCCCCAGACTGACAGAGAAACTGAGCACACCAATCAATCCTTAGAAACCTATCTTAGGATTTTCTCTGAAGAACGTCCTGACAAATGGGTAGACCTGTTACCCCTCGCTGAATTCTCCCACAATTCTAATGTTCACTCTTCCACACGAAAAACCCCATTTTCCCTTATGTTTGGATATGAACCCAGGGGATATCCCCCTCTTGAAAAGACATTTATCCCTGCTCTGGAAAAACGTCTTACCCTCCTGGAGGAAGCATGGAAGGAAGCCCTCGCGGCTCATGAGAATTCCGCTTAGATCATGAAGGAATGAACCTTCTTGAAGTTCAAACCATGGAAAACCAGAGATAAGGTCTGGTTGGAAGCTTGAAACCTCTGCTTCTGACATACATCTAAGAAACTCCTTCCTCAACGAGAAGGACCCTTTGAAATTTCAAAGGTCATCTCCCCCCTTGCCTACAAACTCCGTTGAAAAGACCTGAAAGGTGGTTGAGTGGACTGTTAGTCCTGGCCACCTGGGGGTAGTCTGAGGGTGATGGGGGAGCGATATGTTCGCCCCAGAGGGACTCTAGTGCAAGGGATTAGTCCTAGAACGAAGGTGGGCACGAACGAGTATAGTCCAGACATAGTCCAGATAGTCGTAAACAGTAGTCCAGTCAGTGTACATAAGTCGTTAAAATATGTTAAGACTGGCAGTTCAGTCGAGAGAAACGGTGCAGTAGATGGTGAAAACGGTGAGGGAGTGGTATCCCAATGGTAACGGTGATGGTGGTGAGCAAACGGTAGCTAGCTGCTGTCATTTCAAATGACGAGTACAAAATTTATAGTCCGGGCATACTCGGACTTGTAAGAAAATATGGAGGGAAATGCATGGACTATGTACCTAATGACATAAAAGGAATGGGTTGAGACCGGGAATATGAAATATCGACAGAATATCCTGACTCGGTCCCGAGTAGCCTGAATGTCTAAGGTGATGTCGGAGCTACGAACCGAAAGGTGAAGTAAAAATAGGGGAAACTTACAAAAAAGGTAACCAAGTAAGGAATCATAGCTAAGATTAGTCTGTTCAGTGTACACACTAGTCCAACCGGTCTGTCATGGACTGCGTAGACCGTCGAACCAGACTATCGTGAAACAGAAGTAAGTAAAGTAAACAAATGATGAAAACATAGAAAAACATAAGGTTATACACATAGAGGTGTATCAACCTCTACATCCGCGGGGGGCTTTGCTTCTGACCGTCCCTGGTCAGATCTTCATAACGGTATGAACGCGTGCATGTCGAATGTCATAAATGGCAGGGTGCGGGGTTTTGCTTAACGGTCTTTGATCTTCTTCAACCAAGTCCATCTATATTCGCTTCACCATGTCCTAAATGAAGAATCTAATCTCCAGCCAACAAGTTCTGGTCTATGGTCGACGCTATCAGAGTGTCCATTTGACCAAGACGATACTGGATGACCGTGAAGGACTGGAGGAGGATAATAAGATGGTGATATGGTGGTTTGGGGCAGCAATGGTGAACGAAACGAATGGTACAGAGGGGCAAGACGGTCTGGTAATATGGAGCCCAAGGACGAGGCTGCGACGAAGACGAGTGGATACAAAGAAGGATGGCGCAGGCCGGACAGCATGATTCAAGGATACTGAGGTATAATGCATGGAGTGATGAGCAAGGCAGAAGGTCTGACAGTGGAGTAGAAGGAGCAGCATGTTTGAATATCGAAATCATTGAAACGTGAGAAGGAAAATGAAAATGAAAAGAAATCAAGGAAAGAACTTAGAAAGAAAAGGGGTTTGGATCATAAGACCGGCTGGACTATACCGGTCTGATAATGTGGGGTACCTCCCAACTTGTTTTCTTCGGTCAACTTTCACGTCTATTCCTACCAATAGTCCTATGGTGAAAGGTCTTCGGTGCAAGGTACCACTCAACTTGACTTCTTCAATCATCCTTTCTTCGTCTATACCTAGTGGACTTCCCTGGACTATGGTGGACTGTTTTCAGGGTGAGGGCAGTCTATTTTGTATGTCTATAAAGGGGTGCCATGTCCTTGCGCGTTCGAAGTCTGAAAATATCTATACGAGAGGTCGGTTTTATGTGGGACATGTTAGAAAAGAAAAGAAACGGAGAGAGACAGAGAGACAGAAATATACGATAATTGAGACAGATAACAAGGCGAGAGAAAGTCTGTGAGTATTTTTAGCAGTTTTATTTCGTTATTTTTTGGTGTGGGGAGACAGATCACTGGTCGAAACCCGGGGTGAAACAGAGAGAGAGGAAATCTACGTATGGGTGATGGGAATAAGGGTAGACTGGCGTGGTCAGTCGTCCAGACTATAGTCTGATGACTCTTCTTCGTCTGGAGGTTCGTTGAGGTCTTTGTTGGTAATCTTTTCTAAGTCTTCTTCGTCAAGACCTGTGAGTTCAGTGACTGGAATGGAGGAACAAAAACGGGGATAGTAAGGGATAAGATGGAATGCAGCATATTGAAGTCAGGAGGGTGCACCGTCCAACTCGGCCAGGACGTAGGATCCTCCAGTAGTCTGGCGAAGGACCACCATTGGACCAAGGTACCTAGGCTTCATCTTTCGGTTAAGCTCCTTCTCTATGCACATATTCCGGACTAAAACGAGACTTCCTGGACAGAAATTGAAGTCCTTGATGCGATTCTTGAATGAAGCCTCGAAATGCTTCACTGACTTGAATCGAGCCTTGCGGACTCATTTGCTGATTGCATCTAGGTCTTCTTGGCGCTTCTGGAGTTGGCGTGCTCTCCAAGCTATAAGTCTGGACGGTGAGAGAGGTTCTTCGTCGGGGAGGGGAATGAGGTAAGTAGCTTCGGCAATATCAAAGGGAAAAAGTGGTTTGACACCATGGACCATAAAATATGGTGACAAACTGGTAGACCGAAGTATGGTAACGCGCTCAGCCCAAAAGACTGAGTGAGCGGCGAGGTGCCAGTGAGACTCCCCCCACTGGGAGGTTTTGATGATGGCCTCCCAGACATCAAAATGGCGTCGTTTGACTATACCATTTGCCTGGGAGTTGTAGGGGGAAATGTGAATGTGGTGAATGTTGTATCGGTTGGCTAAAATGTCGAGTGCTTGGATAAAGGCTGGACCATTGTCAGTAACAATTTCGGAAAGAGGACCCCACTGGCAGAGGATATCCTCGAAAATAAAAGTGGTGAGAGCAGTGCCATTTTCAGAGCACAGCATGTGCCATTCTGGGTAGGAGGTGAGAGCACAGCGGGCCTGGACCATATACCTATAGCCGGAGGATTTGGGCATTAGCATCGTATCGACGTGGACTTTTTGAAATAGTCCGCCGATGACTGGAACAAAAGGGGGAATATGAAATCAACTTGTCTGCCTGACTTGGCATTCGTGACAAGTCTGTACAAACCATTTTACATCATCGATGAGCATAGGCCACCAGAACCAGAGTAAGAGACAGCTCTGGACTGTGAATACACCCTTATGCCCTAGATCGTCATGCGCTTCTTTAATAAGCTGGTAACGTCGGTGCTCCGGTATGACTAATTGATGGCGACCGTGTGGATTACGACGCCAAAGACAATCGTTCAGAACGAAGAACTTGGTAGCCAAGTTGACAAAGGACTGGAAGTCTGTGTCAGACATATCAGCTGGGCGAAGTCGATTCTCGAGAAAAGATCTAATGAGGGCGATGCGTGCTTCTCAAGCGATGGCCTTGGAAGACCAAGGGATCTTGGGGTAGTCTGGTGTATCATTGGACTCATTGGGCGAGGTTGAGGAGACCGAGGAAGTGAAGACGGAATGAAACGATAGGTAGGGTGGTGGTGAGAGGTGCATTGATAGAAGGGGGGCGGCGGTAGACGGTGGCGGTAGTCCGGGTGAAGAGCAGTGGGAGAAATGTGTATGGACTGTAGGGGATGTGAAGGGAAACGTTCTGTCATTTAGTAAGGTAATTGAGAAGGAATACGAATCATCGAGCCAATCTTCAAAGTCCGTTTCTTCGGGTGGATCTTCGTCAGACCAAGGACATCGAGATAGTCCATCCAGTCCAGAGTGTCATTCTGCGGGGATATGGCGAAGCTGGAAATGAAAAAGGAGTATACCAGCGATCCATTGGTTGATGGTCGCGTTCGGTTGTAAGTCCGGGTTATTGATCATACCCTTGACATATTTTGCATCCATTTCGACTACAAGGTTAGTAACACCAAAGATAAAAATGTGGACTGAGCAAAGTGCTCTGAATAGTCCGTAGAGCTCGAGTTTAGCTTGTGAATAACGACTTTCCACCTTGGTCAGGCTTATAGACCCGAACCGATTAGGATAGCGTTTGCCATCAGCTCCCTCTTGCGAGAGAATGAAGCCGACAGTGATATGTGATGTGTCCATGGCAAGGACTACCTCATGGTCGGACTCGTAGTCCAGATGCCGGAGTGCTGGGGACTTAATGATTTCGTCCTTAAGACGATTCATCGCTTCTTGTTGGGCATCTCCCCATTCGAAGGGGACACCCTTGCGAGTTAGATTTACAAGGGGGTGGGCAATAGTAGCGAAATTACAAATATATATATGTACCACTCCACAGGTCCCTAAGAACCCACGGACTTGCGTCATATTGGTGCATTCAGGCCAGTCCTGTATCTTCTGGACTTTGGCCTCATGTGCAATGTGTCCTTCAAATGTGCACTTGTGTCCAATGATGGTTGCTTCCAGTGCTGCAAGCACGAATTTCTTGGCAGAGACCATGGCATTGATGTTTTGGAGGCGTTGGAGTATCCTATGGACTATGGTCAGATGCTCCCAAATGAACCTACGAATCCCAGGATTCTCTGGGATGGTCTCGTAAGACCTGTCTGGTCTTTGGTAGTGAGTGTCACCGGACTTCACTGGGAGGTCATCTACGAATGGCATGGTGTGATGGGGAATTTCATCTTGGAGAATGAATGCCATATCGGCCTGATAGATCTGGACTGCATTAGTATGACCCATAGGAAGCATAGTGAGATGGTGCAGTCCAAGCAGACTATTAAAAGTGGTCATATCGCAGGAGTCCACGTGGAGCAGTCTTTGGTCATAACCTGCGAACAGGTCCATCATACCGTAGATGGTGCTTCCACCAAAGGATTCTGCTAAGTGTTCAATGAAAGGAGGAACTGAAGAGTCCCTGATGGTGACAGCATTAAGTGGTTGAAGGTCGTGAACGAGGCGGAAGGACTTCTTGTCCTGCTTGAGAACACAGAACCAATGTGATCAGTATGCTGCAGCCAAAGGTTCGTATACTCTGGATGAAATGCAGTCTTTAATGATTTGAATCGCCTGGTCCCAGGTGGACGGTGGGATGGGTATGTTTCATAGTACCCAGGGAGTATGGGGGATGGTTGGTATCTTCACCAGTGGAAAGTATCATTCGTCTAGTTGGCCTCGCTTGGCTGGAACCCAAGCAAAGGCTTTTTCATGGTTAAGGATGATCCACCGGACTAGCTTGACTTCTTCTGGCCAAAGCCATTTCGCAGGGTCGAGATCTAAAGAGTCAGTGCATTCTTGTGTAAAACGTAGTCCGGGAACGAAGTCCAGGGGATGAATAGGTAGAGGTAATAGACTGGCGAGGGGGTCATCGGGAAGCCAATGCAGCACACGGTATTCCTCCTCGAGAGGGGCCACAACTGGTCGAACTTTCTTAGCTACGGGCTTGTAAGCCCAAAGATGATGTTGGAAATCATATGAAAACGTAGAATCAAAAGCAGAAATATGAGACGAAGTAAGAGATGACTGGGTAGAAGAAAGATAAGAAAACATAGAAGACTGAGAAACTGAGCGGTAGTCCGAAACATAAGACTGGGTAGAAGACTGGTTGGGAACAGTCGAAGAGGAAAAGTTTATGGTATCTCCCCGACCTGACAGTGGATCATCAAAATCTAAAAACCCATCTCGACGATGGATTGGTGATTAGCACAGGGTAAGTTTTGATGGCACTGTGGACATCCTTCAGTCCATGGTCTAGTTGGTAGTTTATACTCTTTTCTGGAGTTAGGGTTGCATAGGGTGATGTTCTGAGAACCGTCTGGGAGGTCGTCAGTAGTCATGCTCATTAAGCAATGGAAGGGTCGGCCAAGTAGTAGATCGAAGTTGGCATGGGGGATGACCTGGACTTGTACACAGACTTCCCCAGTGCTGAAGTCTAGCTGAAGGTTTTCTATGATGCCAATAGTTGATTCTGTGGTTGTGTTTGCATTGGACATGGTCGGACTGGACTGGTAAGCGAAGGGTCTCCCATACCTGCTTGGGCATGGCGATGATTTCAGAGCCCGAGTCCAGTACTCCGGTGATCGTGATAGGGGTGCCTAAGACCTTGGCTTCGAGGGATCTAAGAGGAACGCTGTGGTGAGTGACAATTAGTCCGTCATTGCTCCGGATTATGCTTTCACTAAATTGGTGGGAGATTGCTCCAGGGTCTCAACCTGAGAGCTCATTGATGTGGACTGAGTTGGCTGCAAGAGGGATGCGCTTTGAGGTGGCTAAGTCCTGAAATTGCTTTCGGACTTCTGGAGCTACAGATATAAGTTCTTTGAACAGGACCGGTACAGTCGTTTCAAGTACTCAGTCTAGAATCTTCTTGGGTGCCACTTCGTCCTCCAACAGGAAGGAGTAATGAAACTGACCAGTAGGGGCTGGTGTGGCAGGGTATACAGTGTTGGTACGTGGTTTTGGGATGGTGGACGACAATGGGATAAATGGAGTCAGTGCGGGTTTGGCTGGAGTGACAGGAGCGATGGGTGTGACAGGTGTGACGGGTCTAACAGGGGCAGCCAGAGTGACAGGAGCAGCCGGTCTTGTCAGGGCTGATGGTGTAGACCGAGCCACCGCGATTTCTGGCGTCTCGATGTCTTCTTCGACGGTGGGAGATCAAGAGACTGGGTGCAGGGCGACGAGAGGGAACTTCTACTCCATCAAATTGAACTCGTTTACCCTTGTCCTTAACTCGGTCTGCCTGAAAGCTTGCCCAAGCATGGGATAGGTAGCTTCTGAAGTCCGGGTCGTCAAGGTCCAGACTATCTTCTTCGCCTTCCCAAGATGTTGCTGCTGGGGCCATGAAAACAGAGGGGTCGATGTCTACAATAGTGTCAATTTCGGGTGAGTGTATGGAAACAATACCGGCTGTGACAGCCGAAGCAGCACTCGGGGCGGACTGCATTGGTAGCTGGTCTAGACACTCCCAGAGGCAATGTGTGCCAGGAACATGTGGGATATGCTTCCCATCGGGGAGGTATATATGTCCATCAGTACCCCGGGACGCTTTGCCAGTCTGCAAGTATGCATCAATGTGGGGGCAACTATTCATAAAGTGAGTGGGATTGCCACAGAAGGTGCATTCCTTCGGTCTCGTAGACCATTGGAGGTTTACCTGCTCCTGCTTGACAACAGGAGCGTCACTGGATGAAGGGACTTGCGGTACTTGAGGTGTTGGGATCAGTGCTGCCCAGGCTGGGTAGTATGGTTGGGTGGTCTGTTGTTGGCTGGCCGTGGGTAAAGGTCAAAGTGCCGAGCCGGTGAGAAGAAACTGAGCGGCGTTGATGGTGTCTGCTATGGGGTAAGGGTCAGATGGGTGATGCGTTATTTTGGTTATTAAAAGTCATTGCCGGACTTGGTTACCCAAGTCTGTCAGTAGTCCAGCAAGGAAAAGAGCGTCACAGTCGAGCTGGGAGAGCTTCTTGTTAAGGATGAGGAACTTCGAGATCTTCTGGAACTTGTGCTGATACTCTCCCAGGTCTTCAAGGGTGCGCATTGGTTTAGTTTGGTACTCCTGGACTAGATACTGTATATCAGCACGAGAATATCTGTTAGTACCTTCGCATCCAGGGTATAATTTCTTGATGGCGGTGACAAAGTTGTCCCAGTCCACCAGGATGATCGAAGCTTCGTCCAGAAGCTCCCATCCTTCGGACTCTTCGAGGTCCGCATACCAGATGGCAGTGCATATCTTCTGGGCTTCTGAGATACCGGCGGCATTGCTGAGTTTGTCGACGTCTTCAAAGAATCGGGGGAGAGTGGAAGGGTTCTTGCCATCGAATCTGGGGGCATTCTGGGTGCCTTGAAGTGGCATAGGTGTGGTTGGGGCTGGGTTAGACATTGGAGTAGGTCGAGAAGGTAGAGGGACGATGCTTGGAGGGATAGAGATGGACAGTTGGGCAGTCTGACGGTAGTCCGGTAAGATCGAGATATGTAGACTGGGACGGACGGAGTAGGTAAGAGAGTGAAGAGGACGATGAGGATGAGATCGGTGTGAGTGGGGATGGTGGAGTACAAGGTGATGGTGGGCGTTGTGAAGGGATTGAAAGTGGGGACTTGGTTTGTCTCCTGGTAGTCTGGGGGGTGGAATGTATAAATGCACCAGGCATGTGGTTGCTGTGACTAATGCCATCGGCGAAAAATTCTTCGGGAAATGGAGGTTCGGTGTCAGTAACCCTAATCGAATGAAAAGAGTCCGGTGGTGGTGAGTGGCGGTCCTGTTGAGGCGGTGTTGATGATCAGTGCAGTAGGGTTTCCAGCCAATCAGATAGCAATCTGGTTCCTGTTAATGGTCTTCGATCACCTTCCAAGGGAGAAAGTCCACCAAAAAAGGAATTATCAAGGAGGGAATGGTTGTGGCGTGCGTGGCTAGGTGAGACCGGTATCAGAAAACTATTTTCTGATATGTCAAGATTGCGGAAGTCGGTCAGTAAATTTTTGAGTTCTAAGTGACGGGGTGTCGGCTGAAGACTTCGTCTGGAACCCTTGTTGGAGTCCCTCGTGGTGGGCTCCAGATGAAAAGACCTGAAAGGTGGTTGAGTGGACTGTTAGTCCTGGCCACCTGGGAGTAGTCTGAGGGTGATGGGGGAGCGATATGTTCACCCCAGAGGGACTCTAGAGCAAGGGAGTAGTCCTAGAACGAAGGTTGGGCACGAACGAGTATAGTCCAGACGCAGTCTGGACGGTCGTAACGGTAGTCCGGTTGGTGTAGGTCATTAGAATATGTTAAGACTGGCAGTTCAGTCGAGAGAAACGGTGTGGTAAACGGCGAAAACGGTGAGGGAGCGGTATCCCAACAGTAACAGTGATGGTGGTGAGCAAACGGTAGAAAGCTGCTTGCTGTCATTTCAAATGACAAGTACAAAATTTATAGTCTGGGCATACTTGGACTTGTAAGAAAATATGGAGGGAAACGCATGGACTATGTACCTAATGACATAAAAGAAATGGGTCGAGACCGGGAATATGAAATATCGACCCTGACAGGCGGCAACGGAAAATCCCGACTCGGTCCCGAGTAGCCCAAACGTCTAAGGTGATGTCAGAGCTACGAACCAAAAGGTCAAGTAAAAATAGGGGAACTTACAAAAATAGTAACAAGGTAAGAAAAGGTGGCTAAGATTAGTCCGTTCGGTGTGCGAACTAGTCTGACCGGTCTGTCATGGACTGTGTAGACCGTCGAACTGGACTATTGTGAAACGTAGGTAAGTAAAGTGTTCGAGTGATGGAAACATAGAAAACATAAGGTTATACACGTAGAGGTGTATCAACCTCTACACTGGAACATGTTGGCTGGAGATTAGATTCTTCATTTGGGACATGGTGAAGCGAATATAGATGGACTTGGTTGAAGAAGATAGAAGACTGTTATCTCCACGCCCTGCCATTTATAACGTTCGACATGCATGCATTCATACCATTACAAAGATCTGACTGGGGACAGTCAGAAGCAAAGCCCCCTACAGATGTAGAGGTTGACACACCTCTACATGTATAACCTTATGTTTTCTATATTTCCTTCATTTGAACACCTTACTTACCTATGTTCCATGATAGTCCAGTTCATCAGTCTACACAGTCCATGACAGACCAGTCAGACTAGTGCATATACTGACTGGACTAGTCTTAGCTATGATTTCTTACTTGGTTACCTTTTTCATAAGTTTCCCCTATTTTTACTTGACCTTTCGGTTCGTAGCTCCGACGTCACCTTAGATGTTCAGGCTACTCAGGACCGAGTCAGGAACTTCCATTGCCACCCATCAGGGTCGGTATTTCATATTCCCAGCCTCAACCCATTCCTTTTATATTATCAGGTACATAGACCATGCATCTCTCCATACCTATGTACGTAGAAGTCTGAGTATTCCCGGTGTAGAGGTTGACACACCTCTATGTGTATAACCTTATGTTTTCTATGTTTCCATCACTCGAACACTTTACTTACCTACGTTTCAAAATAGTCCAGTTCGATGGTCTATGCAGTCCATGACAGACCGGTCAGACTAGTGCATACACTGAACGGACTAGTTTTTGCTATGATTTCTTACTTGGTTACCTTTTTTGTAAGTTTCCCCTATTTTACTTGACCTTTCGGTTCATAGCTCCGACGTCACCTTAGACGTTTGGGTTACTCAGGACCAAGTTGGGATTTTCCATCGCCACCCATCAGGGTTGGTATTTCATATTCCCGGTCTTGACCCATTCCTTTTATGTCATT
>JBBPMM010000670.1:0-15494 GCA_038090335.1 Solioccasus polychromus
TGTAGCCAAGAGTATGTACTATCTTTCTCTCCAGCAAAGCTTGGTGTGATTATTCCAGGTGATTGCAGTGCGCTTCGCACACTGCATCAGGGTTAGTTATTGAAAGGGTTTTGGAGGTCACTTAAACTACGTGCCTAATCCGTACTACATGTTCTTATCACTGTACATGAATGCACATTTTCAAGGCAGTAGGTAATATTTCAGTTATTTATGCTGCCAAATATACAATAAAATATGTTTGCTGGTGAGTTGTGCACACAAGTTGTGACAGCCGCATATCTGATATCCAAACCATGGCCACAAATGGTAGCTTTGGCTACCATCTCCTTGGATTTGGGATAGCCGAGGGTAGCCAGTGGTTCCAGTGATCCCACCAGTTAACTGTCTCACTGATAGCAATTATCTACGACTAGTACAAAAACAAATCCACTGAGACTACAAAACATCTAATATGTGTACATTGTCGAGAATCTCCTCCAACGATACATCTTCCTGAATCCGAACCATAATGTTGACATCAGCAACAACCCACCTATACTCTGCTTTGTGTCTACTCATGGGTACTGATGCAAGCAACAATGCACCAAACAGCTGCCTAAGGTGAGCGACCAGTTGAATAGCTCGTGTGTCATGGTCGACTGGTGCCGCATCTGTGGGAGCATAGGGCAGTGGCAAATCCAAGGCCAAAAAGGGTCAATGGTAGTCTATGACCCTGGATGCTTCTGCGATTTCTGAATCATCTCCCAAACTCTCTTCATCACCAAAATTCCCTTTATTCCATTTCATCATTTTGAACTTGTTGTTCTCATCTTCTGCCTCTTTGTCAGATGTCTCCTCATTGTCTATCGTGCACATGGATGGTTGCTCAGTAATGTCGTCTTCAAAGAATGTGCCATCCTCTGTTTCTTCACGGCCGAGAAGACTATTCAGCCAGGGGTGAACAAGGTACAGAGTGCCAAGATGAGACAGGTCCACTTTCGTCCTGACTTCTACAATGCCAAAGATACTGGACATCGCATGATAAACAGGGCAAGAACACGCCCAATAGGGTGAAAATGATGGAAGTGCAAAGGCAATGCATGGCAGCTTCATCTGGTTTGCTGTGAACCATGGTGCCAGAAGTTCATCAAGGTGGCTGTAAAGCCTCAATGCCAACTCAAGTTCAGCTGTGGGGCCTCACAACAAGGTGATGTATTTTTCCATCTCTGTCTCCTCAATGGGCAGTGGGAGGTGTGTTGTAGCTGGACCACTGCATACATTGATATGAGCAGGAAGGCAACTGTTGTAGCTCCCAGACTCCCCAGTCCACGTGAGGATACTTGTGTCTCCAGACCCAGCAAGAATATGCGATAGTAGATGTCCAAGTGCATTATCTGCCTCACTGTAGATTGCCAGTACACCAGAAACAGAAAATATTCCGAGCAGCGAATATGCTGCATCCTCCACAAGCATCGTCTCTCAATTTGAAACTAGACATAGCTTATCCCTGATGTGACCCAATCCTGAATGAAGGGCCATCAGCCACTGAGCAGGAACTCTGGTTGCCTCCTCCATCTCTGAAATGATGATGGGAGACTCCTTGTGATTCGGTATGTCTACATTCAGATATGGTTTCCAGTCCTCCATATAGAATCGTAAGACCTTGGCTGCAACATATTCTTGGAGTGTCCACGCTCTGGTATTCCAGACACTCCTGACCAGATCACTGAGCTTTGTTGGTAAGTGAACCCCTATGAGGTGGGCAATTGTCATGGCTGATCCATGATACCATCTGAACATGGACGCTAATGCTTCCTGGAGTATGAGATTATCCTGCTTATCAATGCAGCAGGTGTCACTCCATGCCCAATCAATCCTAGCTTTCCAAGCAATTTTGCATAAACTTTTCAACTTTGTATGTGCCGAGGATTTGCCAAGTTGATACACCGCCATGTTCCTGACCTGTTGGAACAATGGTTTGTTCTCTCCCCATTTGTGCAACAATGTCGCGTAGCAAAAGTATTTTCTGACTTTGCATTTTATCCAGTGTTGGTCAATGGATGTGGTCATCGACAATACAAGTTCGTCGAAGAGTGGGAGAGATTTGAATGCAGATGCCTGCCCAGTTTTGTCTAGAAGAAGTCTGGTCGATGTATTTATGAGCATTGGCAGTGAACTGCACAGAGTATGTTTGACAATGTCACAAATGATCGATCGTGTATCTGATGGGTTGATGAACTTGCTTCTGTGGTCTGTAATTATGGAAAGCGGTGTCATAAATATGTTTGGGGTGACGTGAGGAACATCATACCACGAATGTCCAGGTCAGAAGATTGGGCCATTATTGATAGCATTTTTTCAAAGGCATTGATGGAATCAGAATAGTGCCCAGCCTTATATAGAATCGCATGCTTGGTTTCATACCCTGATGGTAAAGATGGATCAAGCTCGATTATCTGGTTGTTTCACCTAGATGAATATGGGGAATTGAATATAATAGTGGAGCATACCTTGTTTGCGTCCTGTAGTGCATTGTTCCATGATCCAATGGCCATTCATGCATCACATCGTTTGTTGAGAAGGCAATGGGTAGCAGATGAATCGAGGGATATCACCATCGAATATTGTATAATGGCCTTTTCATATTGGTGCAGACACATTGCTATGTCTCTGGAGTGTTCCAACTTGTCAGAGCAACGAAGCTTAAAGTCTGGGAAAATCAATCTGCACAAATATATATCAAATAACAGATGGAAGATGCACTAGAAACCCAATTTGCAAGGGCTTCACACTCAGAAACCTTATCACCAAACATGTTCGTGATCTCCAGAACAATTCCACTTGCATCATTCATGTGACCCACTTTGAAGAGTGTTTCACAGAGGTGTTGTCGGATAGTTATGCCCAGATCATCAAACTTCCACCCTGATATCTGTGAAAAGCAATGGTCATTAATGTTTCCCATGTCTTGTAAATGGTTGTAGCAATATTACCAGCAAGATCACCAACAAAGGCTGACTTCCATGCTGTCTCATTTGTGTTCATGCACGCTTGAGTAACTGTACAGCACCTCTGTAGTCACGATTTACCACGTGCAAGCTTCCAAGAAGAAGATACATATATGCCTTGTTTGCATATCAGTCATACTAACAATTAATTATCAGGGTTGTGCACTTGCCTGTACCACATAACATATCGAGTTGAACCAGATTGTAGCAATGAGGTTGTTGAGGCGCGATGTAGAGGTTGATACACCTCTATGTGTATAACCTTATGTTTCCTATGTTTTCATCATTTGTTTACTTTACTTCTGTTTCACGATAGTCTGGTTCGTCGGTCTATGCAGTTCATGACAGACCGGTCAGACTAGCGCGTACACCGAACGGACTAGTCTTTGCTATGATTTCTTACTTGGTTACCTTTTTCATAAGTTTCCCCTATTTTACTTGACCTTTTGGTTCATAGCTCCGACGTCACCTTAGACGTTTGGGCTACTCGGGACCGAGTCAGGAACTTCCGTCACCACCCATCAGGGTTGGTATTTCATATTCCCGGCCTCAACCCATTCCTTTTATATTATCAGGTACATAGACCATGTGTCTCTCCATACCTATGTAGAAGTCCGAGTATGCCCGGACTATAAATTTTGTACTCATCATTTGAAATGACCTAGCTACCATTTGCTCACCACTGTCACCGTTACTGTTGGGATACCACTCCCTCACCGTTTTCACCGTCTACCGCACCGTTTCTCTCGACTGAACCACCAGTCTTAACATATTCTAACGACTTACACCGACCGGACTACCATTTACGACCATCCGGACTGTGTCTGGACTATACTCGTTCATGCCCACCTTCGTTCTAGGACTAATCCCTTGCACTAGAGTCCCTCTGGGGCGAACATATCGCTCCCCCATCACCCTCAGACTACTCCCAGGTGGCCAGGACTAACAGTCCACTCAACCACCTTTCAGGTCTTTTCAGTGATACTGCATTTTCATATTCCCCAGCCATGAACATGACAACAGACTGAGTTATGTCAGCATCCAAAGGGTCTTTATGTTCGATACACACCTTCACAAGAAGGAGAAAGTTAAGATGTGTCAGAAAGTGCTCCATTGCGATGTCGCATGTATCATATGCGTTGTGAAGTCACCCTAAGCCAATGTGCACCACACTTTTTGTGATGTAGCCAATCACAGATGGCTGAATTTTGATGGACTTCGCACAAATCAGCACTAGTGTATAGGAGAGAACTGAAGAAGGAAACCTGAATGGCATCCTCAAATGCAGTGCTCCACTGTTGTGAACGTGCTCTGATGAGAGCTCTACTAGCAAGCACATGGTGGCTCCAATTCTGAGAGATGATGAATTATAATCAGGGATTACAAGTACAGGATCAGAATAGAGAAACCTTGTTAACATCATCAGTTGATGAATCAGACCATCACAGCCGTTTCATGATGGTTCGTATGGTAGTTCCCTGATTGCTGTTATCCAGAGGCATGGGCATACAGAGTGCTGTGGTCAACCACCTTTCCATCTCTCCAAGTCAATTGTGGTTCCACACATCAAGTACTACCTCGCTAATCTGGTTTTCTGGTTCTAGGAATGTGGGGTTTGGATGAGACAAACTCTAAACAATAGTACCGAAATTTGGAGTAAAGCTTTTCAACATCATTGTCAATGTGTGCAAGGAAATGCTTATGATGATGTAGGGTAGATTGTAGATGGCAATTCGGTGACCCCCTCTTGAAAGAATCGCAAGAAACCTATCATCAGAAGAGAGCGTGATGGATGTTATATATCCAGAGTTCCGGATCAGGCCAAACTGTGCATGCCCCAATGTGGATGTGTCCCAGAATGTAACATTATGCTCTGAAGAGATGGCAATAAAGTCCCCATGCAGCAGGAGAACCATATTGGCATTGCTCGCTGGCCACATCAAAACCGCTGACCCTATAGAAGCTTCAAACTGCATGACTTTATTGTCAGATACAACAAATAAATGATGGTTTGACCAACAAAGACCACTGTTGTTCAATGACATTATTACAGTTGTTTGGATGCTGGTGAATAAGCTGCCATCGTTGCTATTATAGACATGAACTGTTGTTCATGTTTCCATCACAATTTTGTCCCCTCGAGGCAAGTATTTGGCTGCTATCACCTTATCCAAGTAAGGGAGCATAAGAATCCGTTTGCAAGTAGCAATGTCCCAGATGGCAGCTGTGAAGAGTTCTGACGCCATGACGAGCTGAGTAGAGTTGGGAGAGAAATCAACACCATACATGGGGGCGCTAGTGCCAGCCAGATCAAACACTTTTTCATATGTCTTTGCATCCCAAATGCACATTCCTGCTGTGATATACTTGCTGTCCTTGGAGACAGCAAGACAATCAGCAGTATGACACATTTCCATTGTTGCCATTTGTTTGCTGTCTTGTACTCGCCACATGTGAACACCATTCCCCCCACTCACGAGGTAACTGCCATTGGGCAAAAATGTGATTGCCTGTATTTCATCATTGGCTACAATCTTGATTAGCAGGGAATCTTGTCTGGCTGTCAGTGTTAAGTTTTGTTGTCACATTGTTATGTACCCATTGTTGTCGACCGGGTGGTTGTCATCAGTGGACTACACAACACAACAACAGGGAGAACAAGTGGACATGGCATCAATGGGTCATGCCTTTATGTTAACTTGAGTCAGTACATTGCCTCCTTCCCTGATATAGTGCGGCATACACACACACTATCACCACAGGTTATTTTGAGAAAGTTTGTGGCCTTTCAGTACCGAGACTTGGATCACCAAGTAAAGTGATGGAACTTGATCTGTATGAATGTCAACAATGTAGCATTGCATGTGGCATTGCAGCTGAGGTCATGCTATGGTGCAAACCACTTAGCCACCACCACTTTTGTGCAAAAATTTTACCTCTGTCAAAAAAAATCAGATTTTTTATTCCTCTTGTAAATGTGTTCCATTTCCCAAAAGGAACATTTCTACAAGAGGAATTTTATTTTGTAATCAAAATTGCAGGAGATAAGTTTTTTGGTTGTCTCCAATTTGGCCACCACCCCCAAAGACATCCATATATGGTATGTGGCAGTGTTGTAACCCCTTCGTGTGTCCCCACTCATTGCCACTCAACAGTGTGCTCTGCATCCTTGTTATTGTGTTTAATGTCCCCTGTGTATTCAGTTGTTGTCCACTTTTTTTATCCTATGTTATCCTGCTTCTTATTTCTGTCAAAGTTACTGCTCTCACATTCCTATGTCTCCATCATTGCTGTTGTACATCCTGCCTTCCCTGTGCCTTGACATTGCTACCTTTGTTGGATATCACATCCCCTAGCATCTTGGAATTGCCCACACACCCTGCATCAGCACCTCTGTTCCATCCAATTGTCACCTTCATCAATAGGTAGTTACTAATACATTTCATAGTACTTTCATAGTACCAACGAACTAACTAGCACCATTTCAACTAGTAATGTACCCTTAGATCCTAACTTAGGGTTAGGGTTTGTCGTACCCCAGCTCAATTTGGCCACTGCACATAAGTAGTGGTGGCTAAGTGATTTGCACCATAGGAAATAATGTGGCCAGCAAATTTATCACGAATGTGAATCGACATAAATAGCTTTTATGAAATCCCGACGTCAGGGTCTTTTATGCACCCAACTTGCCCGCGCCCTTCCAGTAACCCGCTGCCAGTATTTACAACCAATGAATCAGGTGCAAAATCACCCATCGAGCGCCACAGACATTTTGTCGAATCTGCTACCCGCACGGAACCGCTCGCAGGTTATTAGACTATGGATTTCCGACGATGTCGGCAACGACGAAGTTCGTAAAATATTTCAAGAGGGCTCGAGAAACGAACAAGACTGGCGAGACTGGTCCTATTCCCGCACCCGCGTTCATGAAGAGGCCAATCCGTGGGGAATCGGTTCCGAAAAAACATATTAAACACGTGTGCCTGGGTAGGAATTTCATTAAGTACATCTGACAAAGATCTCTATCCGCGCATCGAACGACGCGTCTTCCCTGGCCCTGACTATAATCGTGCTCTCCGCTGTGGCTCGCCTGTCCTCGTTCACGTTCTACCCTATTGGCATAATAAACCATTACGAAATGAAAGTATAAGCACGTCAGGATGTCGATGTCTTGGAACCACAACAGGTACAGTGCATATGCTATGAGCTGCTGTTAAAAACGATCAAATTACATATCCAGTACGCCGATCCTATCTATCAAAGTACACCCAGCATCCGAACATCATCTATCAGCTTATTCAATATATCCGGCATAATCTCCTCCGCCTGAACAGTGATCTGACTGTCCGTTGCGGCCTTCCTATGCTCTTGTACATTCCTGTGCGTAGGACTGAATAAAAAGGCACCTAACTGTTGTCGTAGTCGAGCAGCGATTGTAAGGTCTTCATTTACTTTTTAGTTTGTAACACTGATGAAGGAAAGCGAAGAGAGTCGGTGTCTTTATAGATTGTCATAAATCGCTTACCAATTCGACGCACAAAAAGAGCCCCAAGCAGCACGTTCGTGCCCCGAGCCATTGGATGGCTAGAGTGCTATGGGAGAAAGTTCTGGGCGACGACGGCGACTCGCCTATCGAACCAAGCTGGTCGACCCCATTCTCCTCAGATATCTTTTGTGCTCTTCATAGTGATTAGGTGTTCGCTCATGACTTGCCTGCTGTAACTGACCTGCTTCGTTGTCTACCTATCGTTTACTCGCGGCCTCGCACACGCATGCGGCCATCACAAGCACTGCCACCCTCCCTCTCAAGGCCACCTTACCGATTTGAGTGACGGTCATCATCATGCATGACTAAGAACTAGACGGCCGAAGAGATGTGAAAAGAGGGCGAAGTTTTATGGATTTGAACAACTGGTGGTGAAGGGGATGAGAAGAGGAATCATGGAATCAAGAATGTGAGCGAGCTTAGTAGGGACCGTGACGACACCCTACTATCAGGCAATAATAATCGGGAAATTAAAGAAATAAAAGTATATATGTATGCCAGTGGGAATGTGGTCATTGAATGTGACTAAGGCAATACCGAGGACAATGGACTCGTTTAAGACACTTCCTTTCCCTTGAATTGCCTACGTCACAGAAACAGGTGGATGAACCAGAGAAACGATGTTACCTTATATGCTTAGGCCAATCGACAGGCTGGTCTTTCTCGCACTATCTACACGTCAACCTTGTCAGAAGAAAAGCATCACAGATCGGCCGAATAAAGAGCATCTAGATTAACTAATCTTGGCGAGCGAAACATGCACCTCGTCGACAATCGGCCACAGCAGTCGAGATGCGAAGTGGTTGTCGTCTCCGCGGAGCTGTGAGACGGGTACAATGTTCAAAGACCATGTACTAGTAGATTATCTTCCTTATCCAAGATAAGTGTCAACCCACCTTGCACCGGAATGCATGACCGCACGATTTCGTATCACTGCCGACCTTTTTCGAACTGGTAGGCGACGAAACTCCGAAGACGTACACAAGCCAGACTGGGAACATTTCTACATAAACATTGAGATCAATCAAATGACCATACCCGGTTGGGTAAAGGGGCGAAGTGGACACCTCAGGGGCATCAAATGCAGCACTGCAAAGGCTTTAGCCGGGAGGCGTGTGTTCGTTTCATGATACGCAATGATCAACGATGAGACGTGTGCGCCGCTGTCGTAGGTCTGGATCGCTTATGATACGATTTCTTCCTATATGTGTAATAAGCTACATCGCCATCGTTTGCATTCACACATGGGTGGTTCAGAAGAAGAGCACAAAAAAGTGGCTAGAAAAAAGAAGCTCGCACGTATCATCACGAACGTGTAGCAAAATCCACTTCGGACATCCACGCTGGATTTACGGGTCCTTCGATTCCTAATGCGAGAGACTTTTCTTGATTCGGGGTGTGATTGCCTCGTTATCAATGTCTGTCTTCTCCAGCGGAAGCATCCGCCGTTACAGTCGCCCAATTACCCAGTTCAGGTAGCATGTCCTGCTAATCCACGTTCATTATCTTAAGCAAAGACGGAATAAAATTTGGGGGCACGTGTGTCCTTGTACCTGCATCAACCAATATGAAGCGTGGTGTCAGAGAACCAAGGCACTTCTCGGTGATCCTTGAATGGACACTCCTGTTTCTTCTCGCTTTCATATTCTGCGGAGTCGAGTGCAATTGATCCTGTCAGGCAAAAGCATTGGGGACTAACAAGGACAAATACATATCAGATAGACGGCGAGCCTGGTTACAACTTGGAAATCCGATGATCGACCGAAGAAATATCATCTACCATGGAAAACTTCAAAATCCCAACTTGTATCCAGACAGATTGCTATGTGTAAGTAAATATGGTGAGTTTCTACACGGTTCTCAAATCAAAGTACGTCCAACGTGCGCACGCTATCAATTAGCTTGTTTAGAACCATCGGCGTAATTTCTTCCACCCGGACAGTGATCAAACTCTCCGAGGCCACCCTTCTGTATTCTTCTACGTTCCTGCGCGTCGGGGTGAACAACAAGGCACCAAACGGCTGTTGCAATCGAGCGACGAACTCTAGGGCTTTCGTTTGCCTTTCTACCGGTGATATAGATGAAGGGGGACGAAGCGAGACTACATCTCCAGGGAATCGGGTATATTGCCCATGGAGCCGGGGCCCAGGGGGGTGTGGGGACTCCGATGCGTTATCAGGGCGGCTAGAGACAAGCGACAACCGGGCGCCTGCCAAAAAAGATGGGTCATGTGCGATCACCTCGGATGTCGCCTCGAAAACGCTCCCCACAGGCTGTCTATCGAGGAGAAAGTCGATCCAGGGGTGAACCAGGAAAAGGGAATCTAAACGAGAAAGATCTTCTTTCGAACTTATTTCCACGATACCGAGTACAGCTGTTTTAGCACGGAAGGTATATCCCAATGCGTTCCGAAGCGCATATAGCTGTCCGAGCTTGAAAACGATGCATGGAAGCTTCATCCTCTTGTCCATGAACACTGGAACGGGGAGCTCTTGTAGTCGATCATACAAATTCGTGATCAAGAAGAGATTGGGCGAAGAGGTACGCAATGCGGTGAAAATCGATTCCATCCGGGCGTCTTCAATAGCCACTGGAATATGCGAAGTTGGTACTTCGTTGAATACCGCGATGCTAGCCGGAAGGCAGCTATTGAAATTGCCCGACTTTCCTGTCCATGCAAGAACATCTGTGACTCCCGAGCCCGTAAGTATATTTGCCAAGAGTCGTCCAAGCGCCTTGTCGCCTTCACCATACACGACCGGCAGAGAAATAGAAAAGATTCCAAGCAGCGAGTAGGCAGCATCTTCAACCTTTGTGGTGCGGCGCAATGAAGCCAGACGAAGCTTCTCTCGTATATCATTTAGGCCGGGTTGAAGCATTGTCAAGGCTCGCGCTGAAACCCTTGTAGCTTCCTCCATCTCAGAGATGATCTCAGGCGATTCTTTGTGATTGGGGATGTCTATGTTCCTGTATAACGTCCAGTCCTTGGTATAGAACCGAACCACCTTGAATGCGTGGTATTCTTGAAGCGTCCATGCTCTGCTGTTCCAAACGCTTCTCTCCAAATCTCCACGCTGTGACGAGGAGCCGACATCACATAAGTGAACAATCGTCACGGTGGAACCTTGATACCACTTGAACATCGAGACCAGAGCTTCTTGGAGGACAAAGTGGTCTGATTTATTTATACAACAGGTATCACTCCAAGCCCAGTGGATTCCCGCATCTCGGATGACGTTGCAAAAATTCTGGAGCTTTCTATGTGGCGGAGACTCTTCGAGATTGTAGACCACAGTCGGTAGGACGGTTTCAAATAAGGGTTCGTTCTCCCCCCACCTGTGCGAAAACATGGCATAACGGTAGTATCGCCCAACTTCGTATTCGATACGAGCCTTATCGATGTTCGTGGTCATGGAGGATATCAGCTCCCCGAATATTGGGTCCGATTCGAACAACGCAACTTGCGCAGATTTATCGAGAAGACGACCGGAGTGGGTGTTGATAAGCACCAGTGGGGACTCGCGGGTGGCATTGTCGACGGCTACGCGAATTATTGCCATTGTTTGTGCTGGATTGACGATCTGGAGGGAACGATCTGTCAAAGCCGAAATCAATAGTGAACTATCCATATAATTCGTCATCCTAACCACGAATCCCCGGATTAAGTGATTGCGACATCACCGAGCGCATCTTCTCGAACGTGCTCTGTGCCTCGTCATGATGTCCCGTATTTAATAGCGTGATGTACTTTCTTTCGTAACCTATCGGAGATGACGGATAGAGCTTGATTAGCTGACAGTTCTATTAGGAACAGAGCACTCGATAAATGTTGAAATGAAGTACTTCATTTGCGTCCTCCAATGCGTCGTTCCAAAGGCCCATGGCAGCACGTGCCTTGCTCCGTTTAGCAAGCGAGACCTCCGAATGAGCTTGATTGAGGGACAATGCAGTCGAATAAAGCGAATTGGCCGTCTCGTATCTCTGTCCACTCATCTCGAGGTCACCGAGGTCCTCGAGCCTCTTGCTACAGCGAGATTTAAAGCCTGCCGGGCAATAATCAGTAAAATGTGACCCATGTTTTAGACGGCAAACTCACTGGGAACCCAGTTGTATTGTGGATCCCGCGCCAAAACAGTGGCCATATCATTGAAACACTCAACTGCATCCATCACACGGTCTACCGTTGTAAGATGTTCACACAGGGCCCAATATATTGTCACTCTTGGGAGCTTGAACTTGAAATTGTCAGTTTCACGACACATGCGAGAAGGCCGAGTACTGACAGCACGAGAGGATTCCAGGGCATCCTTCCAAGACCCTGTCATCAATTGGGATTTTGCCCATGCCAATACTATCTCGGAACGAAATTGCGAAGACAAATCGAGCAACATGACCTAGTAAGATCCATGAATAATACATACCCCTTGCAGCAGAAATCGCATACTTCATTGGCGTCGTTCAATGCGTCCTCCCACAACCCGCCAGTCGCACTTGCCCTGCTACGCTTAACGAGGAGGGCTTTTACGGTGGGAGGATTCAAGGACAATGCGACTGAATAGTGAGAAATGGCATCACCGTACCATTGATAGTTCATCGCCATATCCCCCAGGCTCTCTAGCTTCCTGCAGCATTGAGACTTGAAATCTAATAGAAAACGGTCCTTTTCTGTCATACACTCTATGGACAAGATCACTCACCCATGACCCATTTCAATTTATCGCTTTCTGAGCTTTGTGCCAATTCATCTTCCATTTCTCGGAAACACTCCACTGCATCCACGATGCGACTGACACTTTCGAGATGCTCACACAATGCCCGATATATCATCAATCTCGAGACCTTGAACTTTTTTAAAAAATAGAAATAAAATTAACTTTACCTTCTATGTCGATCAAGGGACATACTTACACCACTAGCAGTCGCAAAGGCATCCTTCCACGAACCATCTTTCAGGTTTACTTTTGTCCACTTCAGTAAAACGTCCTCACAACTCCAGAGAGATTGCGGGTCAAGCAACATTGCCTAACGATGCTGCGTCAACTAGACAAGGCAATGAGTTAAAGTGACGTACATACTTGGGATGCGTCATCGAAAGCACTCTCCCACGACTCCTTAGCCACGTAAGCTTTACTTCGCTTCGTGAAGATTTCCTGTTGGTCAGCAGGACGGACGGACAGCGCGGCCGAATACAATGTAATGGCATCATCGTGCCGCTCGGCATTCACCGATACATCTCCGAAATGGATCAGTTTGTCAGCGCATCCCTGCTTCAAGTCTGAAAGAAGATCGTGACCTTGCAGTCTACGACACGGGTATGTACTCACCAACAACCCATTTCAAGTGCTGAATGGACGTGCTCGTTCCGCTTGCAAATTCGCTCGCCATTCCTTGCAAACATTTGGAAGCATCCACCATCCGGTCATTCATCTCTAGATATTCACAGACAACCCAATGAATCGCCACTCTCGGAACCTCGAGCTAAAAATTGAGAGCGTCAGGTCAAAGAAATAACATATCGAGAGAGGAGACTCGCCCTGTTGGCGGCAATAACAAAGTCTACCCACGAACCACTATCCAAGGTCAGTTTTGTCCACACCTTCAGCAGTGGCATATGGCGTCGAACCGTTTCCGGGGTTGCATTCCAGGGGCTTGCCGAATCTGAGAGACATCTTCCGGCGATTTCTATGAAAATAAAATAAGCATGCAGAGGTGATAGTACGAGCGGACGTACCAGAAACCCAGGATGCGATAGGCTTGCTCGCTCGTACCTCTTTACTAAACAGACTCGTCATCTCGACAATAACATCGCCCGCCTCCTTTATTCGGCCTGCCACAAAGAGTGCTTCTGAAAGACTTTGTCGAATACTGATGTCAAGATCATCAAACGTCCATCCAGACATCTATCGAAGACTCAGCGGATATATCATCATTACTCTGAGGAAGACTCGCCAACGTGACAAACAAGAGCGCCGGATTTCTCTCGCTTCGTATGTTATCCAGTGCACGCTCGAATAATCGTATCGCCACAGTATAGTTTTCACTTTCCATGTGGGATTTACCATGGAGAAGGCACATATATGCCTATCGCGATCATAAGTGATGTTACTGAGTGGCTTTAGCCCAACCATGCACGTACCTGCACTAGAAAACAAATCGAGTTGAAGCGGACAGTTGCAATGAGATCGTCTAGGCGCGATATCGCATCATCGTGATCTCCAGCCATGAACACGACTACAGCCTAAGTAATATGACTAGACGAGAGGCGCAGAGTTACAAGGTTACATGCCTTGACAAGGAGGAGCAACGTGACGTGGTTTGTGTGAAAGCGCTGAAATGCGATATCGCATACCCGATATGCGTCTTGCTTCTCCTTCTTTCCAATGTGGGTTATACTCTTTGCAATATATCCAATCAAAGTGGGTTGACTTTGGATAGACTTCAAGTATGAGTCAACTTTGGTGTCAAGAGATCAATGGCCAATAAGACAGAACCTGTTGTGCATCCTCCATTGCTGCATCCCATTGTCCCAAACGCGCTCTGACGAGAGCCCGACTACCGAGCACATAAGCAATCGTATTCGGCGAGGTAAGGGTCTCGTAGGTCAATAACACGTTTGCGTGCGTGAGTTCATCGCGTTTCCACGCGTCAAGCGCAGCCTCGTCGATGGGAATGTCTGGAATCCGGAATGCGGGATGCGGGATCGAGTCCTGTGCAGAGACACGGTCAACAAAATGCGCTTCGTTGGAAAAAAAAAAAAAAAAAAAAACACGACTTACATTGATGCTGGCTAGACTACGGATAGTAATGTTGTCCCGTAGTCCACAAGTTGCGATAAACATATCGTCGGGAGAGAGTGCAATAGATTGTGGGTCGCAAGCGTGCTCTATGAGACCTAGCTGGACATGTGTCGACGTATCCCAAAAGGTGATAACCTGGCCTGTAGAGTATACGATGAATTCCCCGTGTTTAGGCAGGGCCATGGACGAGTGAGGTGAGGCACTCTCAACAATCCATTCAGAGATTACCGAACCAGTGGACGCTTCGATCTGCTTGATTGTATTCCAGGATAGGACGAAGAGTTGGTCGTTCGACCAGCAGAGGCCGGTGTTATAGTGAGGGGTGACCGTTATAGGAATGTCAAGTAGCAAGCGACCATTGCTACTATTGAAGATGCGAATGGAATTCTTGTCGGCTGTCGCAATCCGATCTCCTTGATGCGAGAACTTGGCTGCCTTTGGCACCTCCTCGTGGCGGAGCGAAAGAACTTGTTTGTGCGTTGCAATTTCCCACACGTTGACCGTGCGGTTGTTCGACGCCACGAGCAGTCGCGTCGAGTCGGGCGAGAAATCGAGACCAGTAACCCAATCGTCCTTGTGTTCAATGATTTTTTCGTGTGTCTCTGCATCCCAGACAATTACTTCCCCAGGTTGAGTTCCAGCGGAGATGTATTTCCCGTCGTTGGAGACAGCAAGACAGAGAACATTCTTGACTGCCATTGAAGCGATCTGTTGGCAATCCGCCACTCGCCACAATCGAACAGCTTCTTTGTCATCACCAACGAGGAACTCGCCATTCGGTGCATATACCATCACCCATGTCCAATTACTGCCGTCGATTTCCAAGAGCGGGGAACACTCTTTCAGCAGTCAGTATGAATGAAATGTTGCCCCATCAACACTTACCAGGCATTGTCGACGACGCGGTCATGACGAGCGTCAAACTGCAAGTCGCGTTTGTTCGCACTTCTCTATTTAGACATGCCACTACCAGGGTCGAGAAGGTTGAGTTATGAGAGGCTTCGGGCCGGCAAATCATCGCCCTCCCTTTCAAACGTACTAGCCTTTCACCCGTTGTGCCTTTGGCACAGGTAGCACACATATATATACATAGTATATTGAATACCAAAAAATGAGAAGTTAGTATTCAAAACATACTACAGTACATTTCTCAACACCTCAGTA
>JBBPMM010000671.1:0-15492 GCA_038090335.1 Solioccasus polychromus
TGCCGACGGATCCACCAATAAGGGAGGGTTTATTCGAAAAGAAGTCTTCCTGGCTATTGACATGGCTGGACAGGAAGAAGTAATCCGATTCCTCGTACTAAATTGTGGCGGAGACCGAGTGATCTTAGGAATCCCATGGTTCACCAAGGTGAATCCGTCTATTGATTGGACTAACTGAATCGTCACCATCCCTGCGATACCCGAGAACCATAACGCTGAAGGAGAAGCCCTTGAACAACGATATCTGATAGAATCGTTGAGAAAAACCACCATTGCCACAAAGGCAGCTATTGCCACACCCAAAAAAGAAAAGGTCCTACCTCCCGAATATCGAGAGTATTCCTCTGTGTTCGAAGAAAAGACTCACGATCTCCTCCCTCCTTCTCGACCCTTTGATCATGGGATCGACCTTGACGAATCCTTTGTCCCGAAGATCGCTAAAGTATATCCCCTTAACCCTAAAGAGCTGGAGACTTGTAAGGAGTTCGTCGATGAACATCTCCGCACAGGTCGGATTGTACCATCAAAGTCTCCCCAAGCATCCCCATTCTTCTTTGTGCCCAAAAAGGATGGATCCCTACGACCTTGTCAGGATTATAGGTATCTTAATTCACACACGGTCAAGAACGCCTATCCCCTTCCCCTCATCTCAGATCTCTTGGATAAGTTAAAGGATTCTACGATCTTCACTAAATTCGACGTACACTGGGGGTATAACAACGTTCTCATCAAACCAGAAGACCGCTGGAAAGCTGCCTTCATCACGCCATTCGGACTCTTTGAACCAACAGTAATGTTCTTTGGGCTGTGCAATTCCCCTGCCACATTCCAAGCCTTCATGAACGATGGTTTCCGCGACCTCATATCCGAAGGATGGGTAGTCATCTATATGGACGACATCCTTGTCCATTCCTCAAACCCTCTTCAACATACCGAATGGACGAAACGCGTACTCCAGCAACTAAAAGATCTCCATCTTTCTCTAAAGATTTCCAAATGCTCTTTTGATGTCACTGAGGTAGAGTATTTAGGAATGATTGTTGGTCACCACCAAGCATCCATGGATCCTACCAAGTTGAATGCCATCAAAGAATGGCAACCTCCTACCTCTGTTAAAGCCGTTCGGTCATTCCTCGGCTTTTGCAACTTTTACAGGAAGTTCATCGCAAACTTCTCCACTATCGCTCAACCCCTTATCGATTTAACCAAGAAATCGACTTCTTGGGAGTGGTCCGAATCTCATGAGTCAGCCTTTCGCACTCTTCAGACAATCTTCATGTCAGCACCTGTCCTTCACCTCCCAGATACCATTGTCCCCTTTTTCCTTATGACTGACGCTTCCCTTGTCGCTACTGGGGGTATTCTCATGCAAAAAGACGCCAATGGAGATCTCCACCCTTGTGCATATCTGTCAAAGACCCTCTCTCTGGCTGAGCGAAATTACGACATCTATGACCGTGAACTACTAGCCGTTATCCACGCTCTCTATGAGTGGCGTCATTATCTCCAGGGTACCTCTCTCCCTGTCACTGTACTTACGGATCATAAGAATTTGTCTTATTTCCGGGAACCTCGGAAACTTTCCCGCCGCCAAGCTCGCTGGCTTCTCTTTCTCCAAGACTTCGATCTCCAGTTCGTCCATCAACCGGGTTCTCAAATGGGCCTGGCGGATGCACTTTCTCGCAAGGATCATGTCGACACTGCTGACGATAATCAAGCAGTTACTCTTCTCCCTGACGATGTCTTTATTCGCTCCATCGACCTCGCCCTGGCTGATAAAATCACCCAATCGTCTGCCTCTGACTCACTAGTCCTCGACGCTATTGCTAAATCTTTCGAGGATTCACCGCTTTTCCCCCGTTCCTCCATCCAAGACTGGACATTTGACGAGGGGAAATTATACTTCCGTAATCGCCTTTATGTCCCCGAATCCCTCCGTCACGACATCGTCCATTCTGTCCATTCCTCTTTCACTGGTGGATATGGCGGTATTTTCCGTACCCATGCCCTCGTCGCTCGTGACTTTTGGTGGCTGGGCCTCTCTACCTTCGTCCGTCGCTTTGTCTCCGGTTGTGCAGTCTGTCAACAGAACAAGGTTAATACTCACCCAACCGTTCCCCCGTTATCCCCTATCCCTTCCTCCACCTCCTGCCCATTCGAACAAATCTTGGTTGATCTTATCACGGATCTTCCCCCCGTTCGGGGTTTCGACTCTATCTTGGTCGTGGTCGACCACGGCCTAACGAAGGGGGTAATTTTCACACCTTGCTCAAAAAACATAGATGCCAAAGGAGTGGCGCAGTTATTCTTAGAAAAGGTGTTTCCTCATTTCGGTCTCCACTCATCGGTTATATTGGATTGTGGTCCCCAGTTCGCCTCAGCCTTCGCTCAAGAATTATCTCGTCTTCTTGGCTATGACCTCCGCCTTTCCACCGCCTATCATCCACAAACCGATGGCGAAACTGAACGAGCAAACCAATCCCTAGAAACATACCTTAGAATCTTCTCTGAAGGTCGTCCTGACAAATGGGTCGATCTACTACCTCTTGCCGAATTCTCACACAACTCCAATGTCCATTCTTCCACTCAAAAGACTCCGTTTTCTCTCATGTTCGGCTATGAACCTAGGGGATATCCCCCTCTTGGAAAAACATTTATCCCTGCCCTGGAAAAACATCTTACCCTTCTGGAAGAAGCACGGAAAGAAGCCCTCGCGGCTCACGAGAATTCTGCTCGAATCATGAAGGAATGGACGTTTTCCAAATTTAAACCATGGAAGGTCGGAGATAAGGTATGGCTGGAAGCCCGGAACCTCCGCTTCCATCACACCTCCAAGAAACTCCTACCTCAACGAGAAGGCCCCTTTGAAGTTTCCAAAGTTGTCTCCCCCCTTGCTTACGAACTCCGTCTTCCTCCGTCCTGGAAAATCCATAACGTCTTTCATGCATCCCTCTTATCTTCCTATCGGGAAACCCCTGAACACGGACCCAATTTCTTAAAACCCCCATCTGAAGAGATAGAAGGAGAAGAAGAATGGGAGGTCGAAGATATCTTAAATCACTGCGGAACACAAGGACGGCGACAATATCTCGTAAAATGGAAAGGGTATTCCTCCGCCGAGAATACCTGGGAACCAGAATCTAATTTAGGAAATGCTTCTGAGGTCTTACAGGAGTATAAAGTTTGAAGACATCTTTAAGACTCCGTTAACCCACTTTTACACCTCCATTCATCCGTCATATTACCGTGCAACTATGTCCTCCCTCGCTATCTATGCTGAATGCCTTCCCGTCTCATACCGCCGCATTCTCTTTGGCACCGTCCTCGCCGACCCCCGTCCTCTTTTCTGCGTCGAACATGACCCTCTATGGGGTCAAGCAACCTCACTCCAGACGATGGTACGCCTATACCATCAAATCTACACTACTGATCTGCTCCTACAACGATCCCGCTCGGGGATTACGTCCACCTTCACCCGAGCTATAGATCAGTCTACCCAGCAAACGCTGGACCACCTTTTGGACCTCCTGCATCAAGAGGGATTCTGGTTCTTTGTAAACCAGATTCCGTCCTCTACTATTCCCATCCTTCAGTCCCTTCTTGACGGACTCACTCCTACTGAGGAGACTCGATATTCTGGATATCCGCTCACCACTACGAATGGGATTGAACCCCGTTTCCTCCTCTCCTCCTTATCGTCGCCCACACCTCCTTCTATGTCTCCCTCTCCTCCCACTCCTGCCCCTCGCTGACCACGCCATCGTCCCAGATGTCGCTCCACTCCTTACGTGGTACCCGCTCAACCCCGCCTTTCGTCTTATGATGACTCCCCAACTCTCCCTGTACCTGAACCCGCCAGGCCCACCTGGACCCCCCAACCTGAGTGGTCTACCCCTGTTCATGATTACGACAACGATACCCACCTCCCGGCTCCTCCCCCTGCTGCCCCTCCACGCTCTCCTTCTCCGGGAACTCCTGACCATCCCATCGACGTGGACACCCTTCCTTCCAATACCCCCATTCGGTCTGGACAGTGTTTCAAATGCCAACAATGGGGTCATTGGTACCAGGAGTGTCATGAATATCGTTGTCCGAAATGTTATCTATGGGCGCCAGGACATATACAAAGCCAATGCCGGGGACTCCCTTGCGACGGTTGCGGAGTAAGAGGACATAAGGTCACGTATTGCCCAGCCATCTCCACTAACCCTCCAGTCGCTGCCTGGATCGTTGATGAAAACTCTTCATCTGGCAGAGAGAATAATTCAGCTCAGTGAGCTGTTATCTACGAAGGGGGTAATGTTATGGTTATGGGCCCCTATTTCCTCTTTTTCCGATTCCTTCCATTGTCTTCCTACTTTCTCCGACTCTTGTTCCTATCTTTTCCGTTCCCCGTTCCTTTCCATTTTACCTTGAAGCACCGGAGCCCAGGGTTACCACTTATAGTCATGAATCCTCCGGAACATTCTAGATAGTTTCCTTTTTCCTCTTGGTCTGTGTGCATCCCTTCTACCTATAAATACCTAGACTTCCTATGATTGTACCTTAGCTAGTTCTATGCAATTCAAGCCTAGTAACCAGCAAGCCGCTCAGGACGAGCGAGATCACTGCCAACATTCCAGTACTCTCAGCCACTGCGCTAAGGACTTCTATCACTCATCGGGGAGTGAGATACCAACTAATCCTTTTTATTGCCACTGTGCAGGATCTCCCATACGGACGGGTTGACGCTCTCTATTGGGAGAGGACTATTCTCGTAGTAATCATCCTTGGGTTACCTCAACGACGAATCAGCATATACCACCGAGTATATCTAAGCAGTTACTAGCTGAGTTACTGGCCTCAGCATAACAGGAGGGAAGTCGTCTAGTGGGGAACTGATACTTAGCGATGGTGATAGGGTCGATAAAATTTTCGGTGGCTCCTGAGTCGATGAGAGCATTAATTTCAGCGATTTTCATTCCGTGAGAAAGAGAGATGGGAATGCGAATAGATTTCTCTTTCTTACTAGTACAAATGATGGGAGCGGAACGTTCTGGAGGAGAAGACACTGAGGCTTTCCTCTGTTCTAAAAACCCTGAATTCTCTCATTGGTGGATATCCTTGAGACCTTGGTCTCGTCTTCTTCAAAGCATTCTTGGAGAACTCGTACGAGTTCCTTCTGATTGTCCTTTCGTCCTTTAAGAACTTTGAGATACTCATCAAGTTCAGAAGATGGGGGACATTCTGGCGCTTTAGGAGGTTTGGGAGTGGCGACGGCTGCAACTCTAGTTTGATTTCTGAAGGGGTTGTTGGATCGGAAGGGAGTAGACCCTTCTCCCTTCTTATCGTCACGAGGATGGTTGCAAGTGGTGCAGCCCTTCTTGTGACAGATGAAACACCTTCCTTTGCGAATGTGTCGAGCCTTCTCGACAGGGGAAAGTTGAATAGCATCAACTTCCATAGCATTAGGATCCTTTCTATCATTAGAGAAATTTCTCCATCCTAAACCCTTACGCATATCTTTGATTCGTTCCTGCTGCGCATTAAACTTGCTAGCCTGGTCCATCCACCCTTGAAGCATAGTGGGGACAGTGGCCATAGAGAGGATGTTGGTAGTGATCTTTTCATCAAGTCCCCTCCCGAAGTATTCGATGAGGGCTTCTTCATCAGCAAGTCCCATTTGAGCGGCAGCTAAGAAGAAGTCGGCAATGTATTTGGCGAAGCCGTCCTTGTCCTTGGTATTCTGAGTAAGATTACAGATGGTTTGTTGAGCCTTACTAGCGGTGTCGAAGGGGAAAAATGTTTTGGCAAAGTCTGCAGCCATAACATTAAAGGTTCGGTGATCATCTGGGATATTTGGACTCTCCAGGCGATAGAACCATCCTTCGGAGAAAACTTTCCCCCGTCCCTTACTCATCTTATTCAGTGTGGTGAGTATCATGGCTTTATCATCGTAAAGGTCTCTGTTCATCTTGAAGTACGCCTTCATAGCGAGCATCCAGCGTACTGCGTCTTCGGATTCTCCGGAGAAATCGTCCGGGAGTCCAGCCTTGAGTTCCGTACCCTTGGCCATTTCTTCTCTTCGTTTGGTGTAAGCGGCGACTCTTCGGGCTTCTTCTTCTTCTACGTAAGCATGTCTCTGTTCTCGAGAAGCTTCTACTCTTCTCCTTACTGTTTCGTCATCGTGTCCTTCTGCAGACAAGTCCTGGGCAAGTCTGGCGTCTTGCTCATCGTCGAGCTCTTTCTCCCAGTCAACCTCCTGTTGTGGGTCTTGCTCGACGTCAATGGGGGTCTCTTCGTGAGGTGGGTTTGGGAGCGACATGGTTCATTCGAGGGGGATGGAAGAAGAGGTGGTGGAGAAGGGGATGGAGTAAGGGTTATGGGCTTTCTTCTTCTTCTGGTAGGGTGCAGGGTATGTGGGAGTGTGAGGAGGGGTAATGGTGGATAGAGGGGTTCCGTCCGCTGTAAAAGGGGACGGTGAAGAGAGCTAGTTCTTTTGTTACACTGAGGCTAGTAACTCAGCTAGTAACTACTGAGGTAGACGCGATGGTAAATGCTGATACGTCGCCTAGGTAATCCTAAGATGATTACAACAAGAACGGTCATCTCCCAATAGAGGGTATCGACACGTCTGTATGGTAAATCCTGTACCATTGCGATGAAGATGATCAGTTGGTATCTCACTCCTCGATGAGTGATGAAACTCCTTAGCATGGTAGCTGAGAGTACTGGAATGGTGGTAATGGTCTTGCTCATCCTGAGCGGCTTGCTGGTTACTAGGCTTGAATTGTGTAGAACTAGCTAAGGTACATGGGTGGAAAGTCCATCTATTTATAAGTAGAGAACCGGCACACAGACCAAGAAAGAAAAGGAAACTATCTAGAACGTTCCGGAGAATGATAACTATATGAGGCAACCCTTAGCTCCGGTGCTACAAGGTAAAGCGGAAGGAAATGGGAAACGGAGAAGATAGGAACAATAATCGGGGAAAGTAGGAAGAGAATGGAAAGAATAAGAGAAAGATAGGGGTCCAACCATAAACCGTAACAGAGGGTATCAACGCGTCTGTATGGTAAATCCTGTACCGTTGTGATGAAGATGATCAGTTGGTATCTCACTCCTTGATGAGTGATGAAACTCCTTAATGTGGTAGCTGAGAGTACTGGAATGGTGATAATGGTCTTGCTCGTCCTGAGCGGCTTGCTGGTTACTAGGCTTGAATTGCATAGAACTAGCTAAAGTACATGGGTATAAAGTCTGTCTTTTTATGGATAGAGAACCGGCGCACAGACCAAGAAAGAAAAAGGAAACTATCTAGAATGTTCCGGAGAATGAAGACTATAATGGGAAACTCTTAGCTCCGGTACTGCAAGGTAAAACGGAAAGAATTGGAGAACGGAAAATATAGGAGTGGAGATCGGGAAGAGTAGGGAATAGATGGGGGAAAATAGGAAGAAAAGAATAGGGGTACCCAAAACCGTAACATTACCCCCTTCGTAGATTACAGCTCACTGAGCTGTATTATTTTTGCCGCCCGAGGAGGAATTTTCCTTGATTATCCAGGAAGATTCAGGAGGATTTGTGGAAATATTAGGGCAGTAAGTGACCTTATGTCCTCTAACACCACAACCGTTGCAAGGGAGTCCTCAGCAATGACTCTGTAAATGTCCTGGAGCCCATAAATAGCACTTTGGGCAATGGTATTGAGGACACTCCTGATACCAATGACCCCATTGTTGGCATTTGAAACATTGTCCTGATCGGACAGGAGTGTTGGGGGGGGGGGGTGTCGACGTCGATAGGACAGGTAGGGGACCCTTGTGAAGGAGAATGAGGAGGGGTCATAGGAGGGATAGGGAGGTGGGTATTATTGTCATAGGTAGTGATCGGTGTCGACCACTCAGGTTGGGGAGTCCAGGTTGGTCTTGCTGGCTCCAGTACAGGTAAGGCGGGGGTGTCATCATAAGACGAGAGGCGAGGTTGAGTTGGGATGGAGTAGGGAGTGGGTCCACAACGGGGGTGGCGACGAGGCCTGCGAGTAGGGGGCGATGACGAGGAAATAGATGGGGGGCTTGGAGACGAAAGAGAGGTAAGGAGGAACTGGGGTTCTATTCCATTAGTGGTAGTAAGCGGGTATCCTGAATAACGGGTTTCCTCCAGGGGGGTGAGTCCGTCCAGGAGAGATTGAAGAATGGGGATGGTTGCAGATGGAACACGGTTCACAAAGAACCAAAAACCTTCTTGATGCATGAGGTCCAAGAGGTGGTCCAACGTCTGTTGGGTGGAGTGGTCAATGGCATGTGTGAACGCAGAGTTGGGACCGGAGCGGGACCATTGGAAGAGTAGATCAGTGGTGTAGATCTGATGGTACAAGCGTACCATTGTCTGTAAGGAAGTGGCTTGGTTCCAAAGGGGGTTGTGTTCGATGCAGAAAAGAGGGTGTGGGTCAGTGAGGACGGTGGCAAAGAGAATACGGCGGTAGGAGATGGGGAGTCGTTCAGCATAGACAGCGGGGGAAGACATAATGGCGAGAAGGGCAAAGTGACGGATGGATGGAGGTGTAAAAGTGGGTGGACAGAGTTTCAAAGATGTCGACGGGTCTTATACTCCTGAAGGACCTCGGAGGCATTCCCCAATTAGATTCTGGTTCCCAGGTATTCTCAGCAGAGGAATACCCTTTCCATTTTACCAGGTATTGTCTCTGTCCTCGTGTTCCACGGTGATTGAGGATGTCTTTGACCTCCCATTCTTCTTCTCCTTCTATCTCTTCTGGCGGTGGTTTTAAGAAATTGGGTCCGTGTTCCAGTGTTTCCTGATAGGACAATAAAAGCGATGCATGGAAAACATTGTGAATCTTCCAAGACGGGGGAAGGCAGAGTTCGTAGGCAAGGGGAGAAACGACTTTAGAAATCTCAAAGGGGCCTTCTCATTGAGGAAGGAGTTTCTTCGAGGTATGGTGGAAACAGAGGTTTCGGGCTTCCAGCCACACTCTTTCTCTGACCTTCCATGGTTTAAACTTAGAAAAGGTCCTTTCCTTCATGATCTGAGCGGAATTCTCATGGGCTGCTAGGGCTTCTTTTCGTGCTTCCTCAAGGAGAGTAAGACGTCTTTCCAGGGCAGGGATAAATGTCTTTCCTAAAGGGGGATATCCTCGGGGTTCATATCCAAACATGAGAGAGAACGGAGTCTTTTGTGTGGAAGAATGGACGTTGGAGTAATGGGAGAACTCGGCGAGAGGTAATAGGTCTACCCATTTATCCGGGCGACCCTTGGAGAATATCCTTAGATAGGTTTCTAGGGATTGATTGGTACGTTCGGTTTCTCTGTCGGTCTGAGGGTGATATGCGGTAGAGAGTCGTAAATCATATCCCAGGAGTCGAGACAGTTCTCATGCAAAGGTGGAGGCGAATTGTGGTCCTCTATCAGATATGACAGAGTCGTGGAGTCCAAATTGAGGGAAGACTTTCTCCAAAAAGAGTTGGGCGACGCCCTCGGCATCAATGGTTTTTGAGCAAGGTGAGAAAATTACCCCTTTGTAAGGCCATGGTTGACCATGACCAAAATAGAATCAAAACCCCGAATGGGGGGAAGGTTGGTAATGAGATCAACAGAGATCTGTTCGAAAGGTCGGGTGGCAGAGGAAGGAATGGGGGAAAGAGGGGGAATGGTGGGATGAGTGTTTACCTTGTTTTGTTGGCAGGTAGCACATCCAGTGACGAATCGACGAACAAAGGTAGAAAGTCCAGGCCACCAGAAGTCGCGTGCCACAAGGGTGTGAGTACGGAAAATGCCACCATGACTGCCGGCAAAGGAGGAGTGGACGGTGGAGACAATCTCATGGCGAAGGGGTTTCGGGACATAAAGACAGTTACGGAAATAGAGTTTCCCGTCAGAGAAAGACCAGTCGTGCGGAAAGGAATGGGGAAACAACAGAGAATCTTCCATCGATTTAGAGATAGCGTCAAGTATGAGGGGATCAGTAGAGGATGATTGAGTGATTTTGTCAGAAAGAGCAAGATCGATGGCGTTAAGAAAGACATCGTCAGGGAGAAGGGTGACGGCCTGATTATCATCAGCAGTATCCACATGATCCCGTCGGGATAAAGCATCAGCAGGACCCATTTGGGAGCCCGGTTGATGAATGAAATGGAGGTCAAAGTCCTGGAGGAACAAGAGCCATCTAGCCTGGCGTCGAGAGAGTTTCCGGGGTTCACGGAAATAAGATTCTTATGGTCTGTGAGGATGGTGACAGGGAGGGAGGTACCCTGTAGGTAGTGGCGCCATTCATAGAGTGCGTGAATAACAGCTAACAGCTCTCGATCGTAGATGTCATAGTTTTGTTCAGCAGGGGAAAGAGTTTTCGACAAGTAAGCACAGGGATGGAGATCTCCATTGGCGTCTTTTTGCATGAGGACACCTCCAGTGGCAACTAGGGAGGCATCGGTCATTAGGAAGAAGGGGAGTGTTGTATCCGGCAGATGAAGAACAGGGGTAGACATAAAGATCCGTTGGAGAGTGCAAAATGCATCTTCATGAGTAGAGGTCCAGTCCCAAACGGTCGTTTTCTTGGTAAGATCAATAAGGGGTTGTGCGATAGTGGAGAAATTCGCAATAAATTTTCGATAAAAATTGCAAAATCCCAGGAAAGAGCGAACCACCTTTACTGAGGTCGGAGGTTGCCACTCCTGGATAGCTTTCAGTTTGGTGGGATCCATGGATGCCTGGTGATGTCCAATCACCATCCCGAGATATTCTACTTCTTCGACATCAAAGGAGCACTTCGAAATTTTTAAACAGAGGTGAAGGTCTTTGAGACGTTGTAGAACTCGTTTGGTCCACTTGATATGTTGAATGGGATCGGAGGAGTGGATGAGGATATCGTCCATGTAGATGACTACCCACCCTTCTGAGATAAGGTCTTGGAAGCCATCATTCATGAATGCCTGGAAGGTGGCAGGGGAATTACACAATCCAAAAAACATGACCATAGGTTCAAAGAGTCCAAAGGGGGTGATGAAGGCTGCTTTCCACCGATCTTCAGGTTTGATGAGGACATTGTTATATCCCCATCGCACATCGAACTTGGTGAAGATCGTAGAGTCCTTAAGTTTATCCAAAAGATCAGAGATAAGTGGAAGAGGATAGGCATTCTTGACTGTATGCAAATTGAGGTATCGGTAATCCTGACATGGTCGTAGAGAGCCATCCTTCTTTGGTACAAAGAAGAAAGGAGAGGCTTGAGGCGACTTGAATGGGATGATCCGTCCAGTTCGAAGATGTTCATCAATGAACTCCTTGCATGTTTCCATTTCTTTTGGGTTTAAGGGGTAGACTTTGGCGATCTTTGGAACGAAGGAGTCATCTAGATCTATCCCATGATCGAAGGGTCGGGACGGGGGTAGGAGATCATGGGTCCTTTCTTCAAATACAGAGGCGTACTCCTTATACTCAAGGGGTAGAGCCTTTTCTTTCTTGGGTGCGGCGATAGCCGCCTCCATCACGATAGTAGTTTTCCTCAACGACTCTACCAGATATCATTGCTCAAGAGCTTCCCCTTCAGCATTATGATTTTCGGACAAGGCAGGGATGGTGATGACTCGGTTAGTCCAATTGATAGATGGATTCACCCTGGTGAACCAGGGAATCCCCAGAATCACTTGATCTCCTCCACAGTTTAATACAAGAAAGCGGATAACTTCCTCTCGTCCGGCCATATTGATGGCCAGGAAGGCTTCCTTTCGGATAAACCCTCCTTTATTGGTGGATCTGTCGGCATTCGACGCTTTGATAGGGGAAGGAAGTCGTTTAGTGGGGAACTGATACTTAGCAATGGTGATAGGGTCGATAAAGTTTTCGGTGGCTCCTGAGTCGATGAGGGCATTGATTTCAGCAGTTTTCGTTCCATGAGAAAGAGAGACAGGAATGTGAATAGATTTCTCTTTCTTACTAGTACAGGTGATAGGAGCGGAACGTTCTGGAGGAGAAGACGCTGAGACTTTCCTCTGTTTTAAAAACCCTGAATTCTCTCATTGGTGGACATCCTTGAGACCTTGGTCTCGTCTTCCTCAAAACATTCCTGGAGAACTCGTACGAGTTCCCTCTGATCAACCTTTCATCCCTTAAGAACCTTGAGATACTCATCAAGTTCAGAAGATGGGGGAGGTTCTGGCGCTTTAGGAGGTTTGGGAGTGATAACAGCTGCGACTTTAGCCTGGTTTCTGAAGGGATTGTTGGACCGTACGGGATTAGATCCTTCTTCCTTTTTGTTGTTACATGGATGGTTACGAGTAGTGCAACCCTTCTTATGACAGATGAAGCACCTTCCTTCTCGAATGTGTCGAGCCTTTTCAACAGGGGAGAGTCGAATGGCATCGACTTCCATAGCGTTGGGGTCCTTCCTATCATTAGAGAAGTTTCTCCACCCCAAACCCTTACGCATATCCTTAATGCGTTCCTGCTGCGCATTAAATTTACTGGCCTGATCCATCCATCCTTGAAGCATGGTGGGAACGGTGGCCATGGAGAGGATATTGGTAGTGATCTTTTCGTCTAATCCCCTCCCAAAGTATTTGATAAGGGCTTCTTCGTCAGATAGACCAGTCTGGGCAGTGGCAAGGGAGAAGTCGGCGACGTATTTGGCAAACCCATCCTTATCTCTGATATTTTGTGTAAGGTTACAGATGGTTTGGCGAGCCTTACTGGCAGTGTCAAAGGGAAAGAATGTCTTGGCGAAGTCTGCTGCCATAACGTTGAAGGTTCGGTGATCGTCAGGAATATTCGGGCTTTCTAGGTGATAGAACCATCCTTCGGAGAAGACTTTTCCTCATCCCTTGCTCATCTTATTAAGCGTGGTAAGTATCATAGCTTTGTCGTCATAAAGGTCACCATTCATTTTGAAGTATGCTTTCATGGCGAGCATCCAGCATACCGCATCTTCCGATTCTCTGGAGAAGTCATCCGGGAGTCCAGCTTTAAGCTCGGTGACTTTAGCCATCTCTTCTCTTCGCTTAGCGTAGGCTGCGACTCTTCGGGCTTCTTCTTCTTCTATGTAAGCACGTCTCTGTTCCTGAGAAGCTTCTACTCTTCTCCTAACTGTTTTGTTGTCGTGTCCTTCTGCAGACAAATCTAGGGCAAGTCTAGTGTCTTGCTCGTCATCAAGCTCCTGCTCCCAATCAACTTCCAGTTGTGGGTCTTGCTCGACATCAATGGGAGTCTCTTCGTGAGATGGGTTTGGGAGCGATGTGGTTCGCTCGAGTGGAATGGAAGAAGAGGTGGTGGTGAAGGGAATGGAGTAAGGGTTATGGGTTTTCTTCTTCTTCTGGTAGGGCGTAGGGTAAGCGGGACTTCGAGGGGGAGTAATGGTGGGTAGAGGGGTTCCGTCTGCTATAGAAGGGGACAGTGAAGAGAGCTAGTTCTTTTGTTACGCTGAGGCTAGTAACTCAGCTAATAACTACAGAGGTAGACACGATGGTAAATGCTGATACGTCGCCTCGGTAATCCTAAGATGATTACCACGAGAACGGTTGTCTCCCAATAGAGGGTATCGACACGTCCGTACGGTAAATCCTGTACCATTGCGATGAAGATGATCAGTTGGTATCTCACTCCTCAATGAGTGATGAAACTCCTTAATGTGGTAGCTGAGAGTACTGGAATGGTGATAATGGTCTCGCTCATTCTGAGCGGCTTGCTGGTTACTAGGCTTGAATTGCGTAGAACTAGCTAAAGTACATGGGTATAAAGTCTGTCTTTTTATGGATAGAGAACTGGCGCACAGACCAAGAAAGAAAAAGGAAACTATCTAGAATGTTCCAGAGAATGAAGACTATAACAGGAAACTCTTAGCTCCGGTACTGCAAGGTAAAACAGAAAGAATTGGAGAACAGAAAATATAGGAGTGGAGATTGGGAAGAGTAGGGAATAGACGGGGGAAAATAGGAAGAAAAGAATAGGGGTACCCAAAACCGTAACATCTGGTAGATGTAGGACGGGGGTGGACATAAAGAGTTGTTGAAGAGTATGAAAGGTGGATTCATGGGACTCTGACCAATTCCAAGCAGTTGCCTTCTTAGTGAGGTTGATAAGGGGTTGAGCGATAGTGGAGAAGTTAGCGATGAACTTTTGATAGAAATTACAGAACCCCAAGAAAGACCATACTGCCTTGACTGATGTTGGTGGTTGCCACTCTTGAATAGCCTTCAACTTTGTCAGATCCATCGACGCCTGATGGTGGCCGATGACCATACTGAGGTATTCCACCTCAGCAACGTCGAAAGAGCACTTGGATATCTTTAAGGAAAGACATAGGTCTTTAAGATGTTGAAGAACTCGTTTCGTTCATGCGGTATGTTCATCAGGATTAGAGGAGTGAATGAGGATGTCATCCATATAGATGACAACCCATCCTTCTGAGATAAGGTCCCGGAATCTGTCGTTCATGAATGCCTGGAAGGTAGCTGGGGAATTACATAGACCAAAAAACATCACTGTAGGTTTGAAGAGGCCAAATGAAGTGATGAATGCTGCCTTCCATTGATCTTCTGGTTTGATGAGGACGTTGTTATATCCCCACCATACATTAAACTTGGTGAAAATTGTAGAATCCTTCAACTTATCCAAGAGGTCGGAAATGAGGGGAAGAGGGTAGGCATTTTTGACAGTATGAGAGTTTAGATACCGATAATCCTGACAAGGATGTAGGGAGCCATCTTTCTTTGGTACGAAGAAGAAAGGAGATGCCTGGGGAGATTTTGATGGAACAATTTGCCCTGTCCGAAGATGTTCGTCGACAAACTCTTTGCACGTCTCTATTTCTTTCGGGTTAAGGAGGTAAACCTTGGCGACCTTTGGAACAAAAGAGTCGTCGAGATCGATTCCATGATCAAATGGTCAAGATGGAGGAAGGAGATCATGTGTCTTTTCTTCAAATACGGAGGTGAATCCAGCATATTCTGGCAGGAGGGTTTTCTCCTTTTTAGGTGCAGTGATAGCAGCCTTGGTAGCGATAGTGGTTTTTCATAATGATTCTATTAGATACTGTTGTTTGAGTGCTTCTCCTTCAGCATTATGATTCTCCCAGAGAGCAGGTATGGTGACAATCCGATTTGTCCAATCAATCATGGGATTGACCTTTGAGAACCAGGTGTCAAGCATTGGTCCGACGCTATTCCGCTCTAGCTCCGACGTCGGAAGGAGACGCAGTAGGCGGACTTTGGGTCAGAGGTGGGTCGTATGGGCTTGGCTTCAGCTACTTGGGCAGAGAGCTGTGCCCTTACACACTCGTGCCCTATATTTCGGAGGGTGAGGGTATCGAGAGGTCAGACACTTAGTCAGGGAAGAGTCCAAGCTAAGACTTGAGGGAAGCAGGAGAGAATAGCAGGGGAAACTTAGTTGATATTCAAACTGAGGAGAAGTCCTCAGCAAACTACAGTATTTATACAGGAGGAGGCTGAAACAGTAACAACGAGTGTTGGTAACTGACTCATGAAACAGGAGTAAGATGTCAGAGTG
>JBBPMM010000672.1:0-15487 GCA_038090335.1 Solioccasus polychromus
AGGGGTTACAGTACATACAGGTGAGTAAGGAATGTAAATAGCACTATGTTGAATAGGCTTACCTCCAGTTGACATGGTATGAGACTGGAGGGAAAGGAGTGTGATTGTGTGTTGTGCTAGGTGACACTGATTTCTATAAAAGGACAGGTAATACAGTAAGTCATGGTAAGGAAGTACTACTATGTAAACAGGCTGATCTCCAATATCATTCAACTCAGAAAATCCTATGGATTACATCCTGCATTGACCAGAAGAAGGAAAAGCAATTTCAAAATCTGGAGTTTCATGGTGCTGGAATTCTCTGCCACATCAGTGTTATGTCTTTCTCTGCAATATGCCTCACAAAATTGAACAAACTGCAATGGCCTATCTGATCTGTTCAATACATTATCTCATACTTCAATGCTCATGGTATGGGGAGCAGGATGTTCCAAAGGAACAAAAAGGAATTTAACATCTATAAGATGTCATTGTGGAAGTAAGTGTGAGAACAATATCTTGTTTTGTATCTGACATGTTGTGTTGTATGATCATGTGATACTGGATCATACAGTAGCTCTTGTTGGGTATAATTACCAGGACATCTAATTGTTATTTGGATGAACTTCAAGAAATGCTAGCTACAGTATGTCATGTGGCTAGATGGTTTCATGTGCTAAAATTGGGTGAACACTTCTAAAAGCTAGCTTTTGTTATGCTGAGGCCAAGTAACTTAGCTAGTAACATCAGAAATAGAAGTGATATCCCAAACAGTGTTGGAGTCCTGGCCAGATGGTGACTAGGATAACAATAAAGACATTGGTTCCTCTTTGCGGGAAGTCAACTTGAATGTGGTAGTTCCAACCAACAAGAGTGGTGACTAAGATATAGACTTAATAGAAGGGAATATTTGGAAAGGGGATCTTGCCTTGAGGGGCAGCTTGCTGGATACTAGGCTTGAATTGCATAGAACTGGCTAAAGTACATGATAGAGGAATGGACTATTTATAGGTAGGATTCAGGTGCACAGACCATGAAAGGAAAAGGAAAGTATCTAGAAAGTTCCAGAGAATGGTAACTAAAAACAGGAGTGCACAGCTCTGGTGCTATGGACAAAAGGACATCTCATAAAAGGAAATGGCAGTGAGAAAGAAAAAGGAAAGAGAGTCCCATAATATAATTGTTCATAACACTACCCCCTGTTAAGCATTCAAACTACCATTCAAATTTACCTCATTTTCATCCATCAGTGGGTTATTGACTTGATAGTATCATGGGGAGTGTTGATATCTCCCACATATAAAACAAGGCAAACCTTGGCAGGTGGGTTTGCTATGTCCTGGCACCCATAGGAAGCATTTAGGGCATTGATACTTAATACAGTCCAAATACCAATGTTCCCATTTCTGACATTTGAAACATTGGCTGGAGCAAACCATCCAAGTGAGGAGGTTATTGTTACAATTTTTCCTCACCTCTGTTCCCTTCTGTCTCCTTCCTGCTCCATTCTGATTCTGCTTCTGTCTGATTCCATTTATCCTTGTAGTACTGGGGCTACTTTCCTCTCTTAGCTATATTCTCTGAAACATTCTAGATAGTTTCCCATTTCTCCTTGGTCTGTGCACAATAGTTATGTTATATGTAAATACTTCATCCCTTGAACCATGTACCTTAGCTAGTTCTATGCAATCCAAGCCTAGTAACCAGCAAGCCACCTATGGGTGAGACCTTCAAGATTCCCTTATACAATGTCTACATGATTGTTGCGACTCTCTTTGCCAACAACTACCACATTTGAGTTGACTTCCTACAGAGAGGAGTCAACATCTTCATTGTCATCCTAGTCACCATTTGCCTGGGACTATGCCATCATCTAGGATATCAGTTCTACCACCAGAGTTACTAGCTGAGTTACTAGCCTCAGCATAACAAAAGAACTAGCTCTTCCCCCACCACCCTCTACTTGGAGAGCACCCCTAACCCCAATATTACTCCACCAAAGAAGAGCTCCCATACCTGTCCATTTACCAAAGGACCCTGGCTTTCTGAACCCCTTGCCCTGACCCTTTCACCACTGTCTCTATTCCCCTTGAATGGACCACCTCCCTCCTGGAGTTGTCAGAACAACCTATCAATGTGGAACCAGAAGTATGCCAAGAAGTAGTGATCCCCAACCCTGATTGAGAACAGGAATTCTGACTAGATGAAGAAGAACTAAGGAGAAGAGTAGAAGCTTCTCAAGAACAGAGACAATGGGAAGAAGAAGAAACTTTCTGACAGATTACTGAAGAAAATCAAGAGCAGAGATGACACAAAGAGAAAGAGACCTCTCAATGAAGAAACAGGATGGCCAAAGCAGCTGAACTCAAGACTGGATTGCCCAATGACTTCTCTAGGGAATCTAAGACACTGTCAGATGAGTGCTCACCATGAGAGCATACTTCAAAATGAACAAGGACCTTTACAATGAAAAGGCCAAGATTCTTACTGCCCTCAACAAAATGAGCAAAGGAAGGGGAAAAGTCTTTTCTGAAGGATGGTTCTACTGCCTCAATGACCCTCTTATTGAACCCAAGGATAAAACCTTGAATGTCCTAGTTGCTGACTTTTCAAAGACCTTTTTCCCTTTCAACATAGCAAGCAAAGCCTGTCAGACCCTCCAAACTTTAACCCAGAATGTCAGAGATAAGGATGGATTTGCCCAATACATTGTAGAGGTTGGTGCACCTCTACATGTATATCCTTCATTTTCTATATTTTCTACACTCTTCCTCTTTTGTTTTACTTCATTCCCTTGTGTCTAACGATAGTCCAGAGTGTCCGTTCACCCAGTCTACTACAGACCAGTTGGACTACTATGCATATCCACCCAGACTACCCCTTATCTCATCTTTTATTATTCAATTACTCTTTTCATAAGTCCTTTCTATTACTTAGACATTTAGGAACTTAGCTCCGATGTTGCCTTTGGTGTTTGGGCCTTGTGTCATTTTTGTTATGCCATCAGGTACTTCTTTCATATGATACTTAGAAGTCTGGGTATACCCAGACTATAAAATTTTGTATTCGTCATTTGAAATGACAGCTACCATTTGCTCACTTACCATCACTGTTGGGAAACCGTCTCCCTCACTGTTTATACCGTCTACCACACCATTTTCTGGACTGTACTGCCAGTCTTCATGCCTCATCATGCTCTATGATGCCTGGACTACTACCTACATATGACAGTCCAGGATATGACTGGACTGCTTTGTACGTGCCCTACTTCGTTCTAGGACTAACCCTACTCCAGTAGAGTCCCTCTGGGGTGAACATATTTGCTCCCCAATTACCCTCAGACTATCCCCAGGTGGCCAGGACTAGCAGTCCATTCAACCACCTTTCAGTCTATTCAACTGGAGCCCACCATGAGGGACTCTAACCAGGGTTCCAGACAAAGTCTTCGACCGACCCGCCATCATTTAGAAGTTGAAAATTTACTAGCCAAGTTCCAAAACCTGGACATATCAGGGGACAGCATCCTAATACCAGTCCCATCTGCTAATGCACATCACAGCTCATCTCATCTGGACATCTCATCTCACTTGGATACCTCGTCTCACCTGGATATGTCTCAGTTCGGTCTGAAGTCCAATTGGTCAGAAGAACTTCAGTCTCAATCAGACACACTGCCATCACTGGACAGACAGCCACAGCCACCAGAGACTTTATGCTCGACTAGGGTTTCAGACTCTGATCTTCCAATAACTGACAATGTTTCAGCTGACATTATTGTTACCGACATTACTACCAACAGTGACCGAATTTCCAGTGCCTTAATTCACTCGACTCCTTGGACTAGAAGAGAGGAGGATGTTGAGTGCCCAAAAATTCCCTCAATTCTCCCAATTCCCTCAATTCTCCCACTTCCCTCCTCTGCCTCAGAACATCCACTGTCGCCTTGTACTCCTCCATCCCCACTTACACCACTCTCCTCTTCTTCTTCATTGTCTCTATCTTACCTCTTATGCTCATCTCGGTCTATCTCAGTCTTACCGGACTATTCAACTATCACTCTGCCACCTGCTCCAGTTCCGCCAATGATTATTCCTCCACCTGTTCAACCTATCTCTGCTCAACCTATTCCAATGTCTAACCCAACCCCCATTACCATGCCACTTCGTGGTACCCAGAACGCACCCAAGTTCAATGGGAAGGTTCTGTCCGCTCTTCCCAGGTTCCTGGAAGACGTTGACGAACTCAGTACTGCTGCTGGTCTTACTGCTGCTCAGAAGATTCGTGCTGCCATTTGGTACATGGACTTAGAAGAGTCTGAAGGATGGGAGCTTCTTGATGAAGCTTCAGCTGCTCCTGCTGACTGGGATGACTTCGTCACAGCTGTTAAAGAATTATATCCTGGATGCAAAGGTACTAACCGATATTGTCGTGCTGACATCCAATATTTAGTCCAGGAGTACCAAGCCAAGCCAATGTGGACTATTGAAGACCTTGGAAAATACCAATGAAAGTTCCAAAAGATTTCTAAGTTCCTTATCATGAATAGGAAGCTTTCCCAACTTGACTGTGATGCATTGTTCCTTGCTGGACTACCTCCGGACTTGGAACAACAAGTCTGGCAGTGTCTACTTATCACCAAGATTACTCACCACCCTTCTGACCCATATAGATTGCTGACACTGTTGACGTGGCCAAGTTTCTTCTTACAGGTTCAGCTCTTTGACCACTACCAACTGCCAGCCAATCACAGACCACCCAATCATATTACCCTGCCTGGGTGATACTGGTCCTGGCATCTCAAGTCCCACAGGCCCCATCGCCCAGTGGTGCTCCTATTGTTAAGCAGGAACAGGTGAACCTCCAGCAGTCTTCTAGACCAAAGGAGTGCGCATTTTGTGGCGATTCGGCTCACTTCATGAATAGCTGTCCTCATGTAGATGGTTATATCCAGACTGGAAAGGCATCCTGGGAAACAGACAGCCAATTGTACCTTGCCGATGGGCAATGCATCCCTTGTGTCCCTGGTACTTGGTGTCTTCAGGAATGCATAGACTGGTTGCCCATGCAGTCCGCTTCAGGCACTGGATCAGCTGTCACTGCTGGCATAGTTTCCCTCTATTCATCCGAAATTGATGCTGTTTTAGATATTGATATGTCTGTCTTAAGGACTTCTGTAGCAGATTCTTGGGATGATGATAGTCTGGACTTAGACAACCTGGACTTCCATGCCTACCTATCACATGCTTGGGCAAGTTTCCAGGCAGACCGAAACAAGGACAAGGGAAAACATGTCCATTTCAATGGCATAGAAGTCCCTTCTCGCTGTCCTGCATGTCCAGCCTCTTGGTCTCCTACCATCAAAGAAGATATTGAAACTCCAGAGATTGCTGCTGCTCGGTCTAAGCCATCAGCACCGCCTACACTGGTCACTCCTGTTGCTCCACCTATCATTCCATCTGCTCCAAAGCCAGCACCATCTATCCCTCCACCATTGTCGACCACTCCTAAACCTCGTACTGACACTGTATATCCCTCCGCACCTGCTCCATCTGGTCAGTTTTGTTACTCCTTCCCATTGGAGGACGAAGCAGCCCCGAAGAAAATCATAGACCAAGTACTTGAAATGACAATACCAGTCCCATTTAAAGAACTCCTTTCTGTTGTGCCAGAAGTCTGGAAACAGTTCAAGGACCTATCAACTTCAAAGCAAATCTCAGTCTCAGCTAATGCTGTCCATGTCAATGAGCTCTCAGGTCAAGATCCTGGAGAGATTGCTCATCGATTTGGCGACAGTGTCACTCGAAGTGATGACAGACTAATTGTTGCTCATCATAGTATTCCCCTTAGGTCTATCCAAGCTAGAGTCGCAGGGACAGTCTGGTGGATCGTTCTCAATCACAAAAAAGCCTTTGCTTGGGTTCCAACCAAGTGGGGCCAATTAGATGAATGCTACTTCCCACCAGTCAAGATACCAACCATACCCCACATGCCATGGGTACTTCAAAACATACCAATACCCCCTTCTGCTTGGGACCAGGCGATCCAAATTATCAAAGACCGCATTGCTTCTAGAGTATATGAACCTTTGGCTGCAGCATATTGATCATGCTGGTTCTGTGTCCTTAAACAGGACAAGAAGTCCCTTCACCTTGTCCACAACTTACAACCTCTCAATGCTGTTACTATTTGGGACTCATCTGTCCCTCCATTTGTTGAGCACCTAGCTGAATCCTTCGGCGGAAGTGCTGTCTATGGCATGATGGACTTATTTGCAAGTTATGATCAAAGACCACTTCATGTGGACTCCTGAGACATGGCTACGTTCAGTAGTCTGCTCAGACCACATTGTCTTATTACTCTTCCTATGGGTCATACTAATGCTGTACAGATATACCAAGCTGATATGGTATTTATCCTTTAAGATGAAATACCTCACTACACCATGCCATTCATCGACGATCTCCCAGTGAAGTCCAGTACTGTTATGAACTAAGGTGGACTTCTTCTGTTTACATAAGCATCTGTTTTTCCTCACAGCACCGGAGCTGTGCATCCCTTTTTGCAGTACTATACTCTGAAACATTCTAGAATACTTCCTTTCTAAAACATGGTCTGTGCACCTATCACAGACCTATATATACTCCATCTTCATGTCATGTACAGTAGCTAGTTCTACACATCTAAAGCTTAGTAACCAGCAAGCCACCCTAAGGGTGAGATCCACATCGCCAAACTGCCTTTAAATGTCCTAGTCTTCATCGCCATTGTTGCTCAATGAGATATCGCTATACAACACGCCTTTATCCAAGAAGGGACTCTTCTCCTTGTCGTTATCATCATAGGCATCTGGCCCAGTCGCCGTCATCAACTCTTCTATCAAGTCTACCATACTCACTACTAGCTAGGTTGCTAAGCCCTAGCATAACAAAAGAACTAGCTGTCTCTATTGACCCCTCTACCTAGAAGGGTCATAACCTACCACCACCATAGTACCCCCTCGAGGACCAGCCTATCCCTCGACTTATAAGAAAAAGAAAAAGAAGACCCACCACACTCCCTATTCTGAAATCTACCCCTCCCCTTTTACTGAAGGACCTTCATGTAACGCTGCCAACCCAGACTATACTCCTACACCCTCTGATCTAACTGATTCTTCGGAATCCGATACCGAAACGGAGGTGGATCCCTTGCATCAGTTCGATCAAGAGACTATCGATCGTCTCCTAAGAGAAGAAGAGGAAAGAAAGAAAGAAGAAGAAGAACGGGAAGAATTCCGTCGACAAATAGCCGAGGAAAGTGCACAAATTAGAAAGGAAGAACAAGAACAAGAACAAGAAAGAGCTCGACAGACCGAACAAAGAAAAATGTCCAGATCTGAATTAAAAGCTGGACTACCCGATGACTTTTCCGGGGACTCTGAAGATGCTGTCTGTTGGATGATGGCAATGAAGGCATACTTCTCCATGAATGCCAACCTGTATGATGAAAAATCCATGCTTCTCACTGCTCTCAATAAAATGAGCAAAGGGAGGGGGAGAACATTTTCTGAAGGATGGTTCTATAAATTAGAAGATCCCAAAATCCTTGCTGCAGACAAAACTTTTACTAAAATGGCAGAAGATTTCTCAAAAACCTTCTTTCCCTTCGACGTCGCCAATCGAGCTCGACAAACCCTCCAAACCCTTGCCCAGAACATCAGAGACAAAGACAGATTTGCCAAATACATTGCAGACTTTTCCCTCACTGCATCCCAAGCCTGAGTTGTCGACGAAGACTCTCTTATTGACAACTTCGGACGAGGACTAGATGAGAAGCTTGTAACCAATATCCTCTCTATGGCCAATGTCCCAACCACCCTAAAAGGATGGATGGAACAAGCAAGCAAATTCCATGCCCAACAGGAAAGGATAAAGGACATGAGAAAGGGGTTTGGATGGCGAAACCCAAGTGGCCAAAGAAGGGATCCAAATGCAATGGAGGTGGACACTGTGCAGTTATCACTGGTAGAAAAGGCAAGGCACATCAAAGAAGGTCGATGTTTTATCTGTCACCAAAAAGGATGTGTTGCCTGGAATCACCCAAAAGAGTCCAAAGAACCCTCAGGAAGTTCCCCCCCACGTCCACCTCGAAACCCAGCACAAGCAGCCGTCATTACAACAAAAAACGAAACTAAGGAACCAACGGATCTGGATAAATACCTAAAAGTCCTTGAAGGAAAAAAGGTAGAACAAAAAGAAATGCTCCGAGTCCTAAAGACATGTTTTGAAGAAGAAGAGGCCAAGGAAACAGTGGCTTGAATAACCACTCACCAAGATATGGATTTTTAAAAAGGAGGAAAGTATCAGTGTCTTCTCCTCCTGAACGATTAGCTCCCATGATTTGTACTAGTAGGAAAGAAAGATCAATTTGAATCCCTATTTCCCTATCCCACAGAGTAAAAACCGCTGAAGTAAAAGCCCTGTTGGACTCTGGTGCCACTGAAAACTTTGTCGATCCAACCATCATTGCCAAATATTCATTTCCCTGTTCCTGTCTTAAAACACCAATAAAAGCCTCAAACGTGGATGGGACAACAAACCAAGGAGGGATTATTAGGAAAGAAACCAGACTCGTTTTACAAATAGGAAATCGAGAAGAAGTAATCCGATTTCTAGTACTCCATTGCGGTGAAGATCAAGTCATCTTGGGCCTCCCATGGTTCGCAAGAGTAAACCCCGTCATCAACTGGACCACTAGAAGAATATCCATCCCAGATCTCCCCAATCCTGATCTCCCCAACAACCAATGCTACCTAATAGCTTCCCTTCAAAAAACTACCATTGCCACCGAGGTAGCAGCATCGACCCCTCAAAAAGAACATATCCTCCCAAAAGAGTATACATCCTACTCCAATGTATTCAGTGAAAAAACTCATGACCTCCTTCCCCCATCCTGATCTTTTGATCATTCCATCGAGTTAGACGAATCCTTTGTCCCAAAAGTAGCAAAAATCTATCCACTAAATCCTAAAGAATTACAAACATGTTGGGAATTCGTCGAAGAACATCTCTGAACTGGATGAATCACCCCATCCAAATCACCCCAAGCTTCCCCATTCTTCTTCGTTGGAAAGAAGGATGGTTCCCTACAACCTTGTCAGGATTATAGGTACCTTAATTCCCATATGATAAAAAATGCCTATCTGCTACCCCTCATATCCGACCTCCTTGACAAGCTCAGAGCTTCCACCATCTTCACCAAATTCGATGTCTGATGGGGATATAATAACATTCTTATCAAACCAGAAGACCGATGGAAAGCAGCTTTTATCACCCCATTCAGTTTATTTGAACCAACGGTTATGTTCTTCAGGCTCTGTAACTCCCCCACGACATTTCAAGCCTTCATGAATGATGCCTTTCGAGATCTCCTCTCGGAAGGATGGCTTGTCATTTACATGGACGACATCCTCATCCACTCCTCCGACAAATTGACTCACACATCCCACACTAAAACAGTACTTCAACAACTCTGTGACCTCCACCTATCTTTGAAACTGTCTAAATGCATCTTTGATGCTGCAGAAGTCGAATATTTGGGTATGATCATTGGCAACCATCATGCCTCTATGGACCCTACTAAGTTGGATGCCATTTGCTCCTGGGAACCCCCACGCTCCATCCGAGCCATACGCTCCTTTTTGGGATTCTGTAACTTTTACTGCAAATTTATCACCAACTTCTCTGCTATAGCACAACCCCTTATTGACTTAACTAAGAAATCTTCCACATGGCGATGGGACCCACCTCAGCAAAATGCGTTCCTCACTCTCAAAAACCTTTTCCTCGCCTCTCCTGTCCTCCAACTCCCTGACCCACGCCACCCTTTCTTTGTTATGACTGATGCTTCCCTTGTCACAACCGGAGGAATCCTGATGCAGAAGGATACCAACAGAGACCTCCACCCCTGCACCTTCCTTTCCAAAACCCTTTCCCCAGCTGAACGAAATTATGACATCTATGATCGAGAACTCCTTGCTGTTATTCATGCCCTCTATGAATGGCGTCACTACCTCCAAGGCACTACTCATCCTGTCACTATCCTTACTGATCACAAAAACCTCACTTACTTTCAAGAACCCTGGAAACTCTCTCGTCGCCAAGCTCGTTGGCTCCTATTCCTCCAAGATTTTGATCTTTCACTCACCCACCTACCAGCATCACATATGGGACCAGCCAATGCTCTCTCTCACCGAAACCTCGTTGATACCACTGACGACAATGCCACTACCACCCTTCTCCCTGACTTGGTATTCACTCATGCCATTGACACCTCTCTGGCTCACAAAATTGCCAAATCCTCTGCTACTGATCCCCTTGTCCTTGACACCATATTGAAAGCCCTGTCCAACTCCCCCCTCTTCCCTCGCTCTGTGATTCAGGATTGGACCTATGAAAGTGGCAAATTATACTTCAAAAACCGCCTCTATGTTCCTGCCTCCCTTCGACATACCCTTGTGTCATCTATTCATTCCTCCCCTGAAGGAGGACATGGCGGTATCTTCCGAACTACCGCCCTCATCTCCCGGGACTATTGGTGGCCTGGTCTATCCTCCTTCATCCATTGCTTCATCTCCAGTTGCTCAATCTGCCAACAACACAAAGTCAATACCCATCCCACGGCACCTCCCTACTCTCCTATTCCCTCCTCAACCACCCGTCCATTCGACCAAATCTCTGTTGATCTCATTACCGACTTACCCTCCACTCGAGGTTTTGACTCTATCATGGTCGTGGTCGACCATGGGCTTACTAAGGGAGTGATTCTCTCTCCCTGTTCAAAATCCATTGATGCAGAAGGGATAGCCCAACTATTCTTCGAAAAAGTTTTCCCTAGATTCGGTCTTCATTCTTCAGTAATATCTGACCAAGGTCCCCAATTTGCCTCAGCGTTTGCTAGGGAGTTATCCAGAATACTGGGATATGACCTCAAACTCTCCACCGCTTATCACCCCCAAACCGATGGAGAAACTGAAAGAGTGAACCAATCCTTAGAAACTTACCTTCGCATCTTCTCCGAAGGCTGACCCGACAAATGGGTTGACTTGTTACCTATGGCAGAATTCTCCCATAATGCCAACGTCCATGCCTCCACCAAAAGAACCCCATTCTCCCTCATGCTCGGGTATGAACCCAGAGCTTACCCACCATTAGGAAAGACCTTTATCCCCACTCTGGAAAAACACCTTTCCTACCTGGAAGAAGCCTGAAGGGAAGCACTAGCTGCCCATGAAAACACCACTCGACTTATGTGTGAAAGAATCCATTCCAAATTCAAACCTTGGAAAGTAGGCGATAAAGTGTGGCTAGAAGCTAAAAATCTTCGATTCCGCCACACCTCACGGAAGTTACTCCCTAGACGAGAAGAACCCTTTGAAATCACCAAAGTGGTATCCCCCCTCGCCTATGAGTTAAAACTTCCTCCCACCTGGAAAATTCATAATGTATTCCATGCGTCCCTCCTCTCCCCTTATAAGGAGACGGCTGAACATGGCCCTAACTTCCTAAACCCTCCTTCGGAAGACATAGAAGGCAAAGAAGAATGGGAAGTCGAAGATGTCCTTAATCACTGAGGAACATGTGGAAAGAAGCAGTACCTGGTAAAATGGAAGGGATATTCCTCTGCCAAAAACATGTGGGAACCGGAATCCAACCTGGGAAATGCTTCTGAGGTATTGAACAACTATAAAAGACGACGAAACCTTTAAACTCTGACCCAACCCATCTTGAACTCGTTCTATTATCATGTCCTCCAATGTCTCCACCCCTACCTCCTTTATCCGTGTATACACCCAAAGACTCCCTGACCACCATCGTCGTCTCCTCTACGCTGGTATCCTTGCCGACCCCCACACCATGTTCTTACTCAAGAAAGACGGTCTTTGGGACCGAGCCATCACCCTTCAAGCGCTAGTACATCTGTACCACCAGACTTTAACTCACCACCTTCTCTATGAACGTCTTCACTCCTCGGCTCCCCATACTACCCAACAGACCCTCTTGGACTCCCAGTCCCTCATTTGCCACCACGTTCTTGACCTTCTCCATTATGAAGGGTTCTGGGGTTTCATCAATCGGATTCCCAATTCTGCTCTACAGCACTTATTGGTACCCCTCATCACCTCCCTAACGCCATCCAAAGAGGATGTATACGACGGTCTCATTGCCGTCAATACGTCTCATATTACCCCATGCTTGGTCCCTGCTGGACCTCCTCATCCTCCATCGTATACATGACACTCTCCTACACCATGTCCCATATCACCTATCTATCATCCCAGAACACCTTCCCCACCTTCCGTCACTCCTTCTAGAACTCTTCGACGACGACCTCACAACCCCAGTCCTTACCCTCGAATGAGGATAGAATCCCCACCATCATCTACTTCTTCCTCCTCTTCCTACGGAAGCCCTGTATCTCCTACCCTACCAGTTCCCCCTCCGGTTGACCGAGACACAATAATCTCCGATGTGTCCCCTGGTTCCCCGGCGAACCCAATAAACGTCAAACATCCACAGAACCCACCTCGTCTTGGTCAATGTTTCAAATGCCAAGAATGGGGACACTGGCATGGGGAATGCATCAAGTTCCATTGTCCCCGATGCTTCCTTTGGGCCCCTGGACACCCTGCACGTCTTTGCAAAGGATTACCCTGTTCTTCCTGTGGACGGACTACTCCCAAGGATACTGTCCTCTTTCGTTGGGGAACAATCCTCCGGTGAGCGATGATGATGTTTGAAGGGGACTTCAAACACCTAGTAGGGGGGTAATGTTATGAACTAAGGTGGACTTCTTCTGTTTACATAAGCATCTGTTTTTCCTCACAGCACCAGAGCTGTGCATCCCTTTTTGCAGTACTATACTCCGGAACATTCTAGAATACTTCCTTTCTAAAACATGGTCTGTGCACCTATCACAGACCTATAAATACTCTGTCTTCATGTCATGTACAGTAGCTAGTTCTATGCATCTAAAGCTTAGTAACCAGCAAGCCACCCTAAGGGTGAGATCCACATCGCTGTCAAGCGTCAGTCTGATGCTATTCTGCTCTAGCTCCGATGTCGGAGGAAGACGAAGTAGGCGGACTTATGTCGGAGGTGGGTCGGACGGGCTTGGCTTCAGCTACTCGGGCAGAGAGCTGCGCCCTTATGCACTCGTGCCCTGTATTTCGGAGGACGAAGGTGGAGAGAGGTCAGACGCTTAGTCGGGGAGGAATCCGAACTAAGACTTGAGGAGAGCAGGAGAGAAATAGTGGGGAACTTAGTTGATATTCAAACTGAGGAGAAGTCCTCAGCAAACTACAGTATTTATACAGGAGGAGACTGAAACACTAGCAACGAGTGTTTGGTAACTGACTCATGAAACAGGAGTAAGGTGTCAAAGTGAAACAGGAATGGAGAGTGTCAGGATTGACACAGGGACGAAGATGTCAAGATGAAACTGAGGGTAGAAGGTGTCAAGATGAAATGTGTATGAACTAGAATGTAACGCTAGGTCGGAGCGGAGTAAATGATGTGGAGTAAACTTAACAACGAAAAGGTATAAAGGTGGAGTAATATGTTGGAATAAAGGTGGAGTAACGTCAGGGTTGTCATGCCCATGACACAACAGCAGCATTGGAAGCAACATTAGCATAAGACCTACTGGGAGTAGCCCATGGAGGAATACATTGATGTGCAAAAGAGGTATGGGACATAGCTCTATGAGCAGTCATTGCTGCCATGATTCAAGGTAGAATATTGTCTGGAGTGAAGTCAGTAGGGGCAATGGTTTGTACCAATATGTTCACAGTTGACTTGAACAAGGAGGGAAGTTTTTTGCAGATATACATGGCTTTAAGCATATCAGGCAACATATAGCCAGTTTCTTGAAGCATAGCAAAATGTGCTGTGAGAGCAGCCATCTGCAATCCTAGGTCTTTACCATCTTTAATCTGGAAATCTTCAATATCGTTCCAGGTAGCCCATATGGCAGCAACACCAGAAGGCTTATAGAGACTTGCAAGATGGTTCCAATAGCAAAGTGCTTTGGAAGTATGACTGGGTTGTGCAGTGATATTTCGTTGTGCATTAGCAGCAACAGCAGGGTCATAGGTGGTAATCTTCATCATTTGCATCTCAAAAGGTACAAAAGATGCAATGAGAGCTTGAGCCATATCATCTTTATCTTCCCAGGTCTGATGAAGCTGAGTTTGTTCAGCAGCATCAGTACTGACCTGCTGGGCATAGGTTTCAGTGCCCAAGACGATATGCTGAAGTTTGTAGATCTCCAGAATCGTCATTACACCAACACTCCACTTATTGTAATTAAGGGAGCCTTGAAGAACAGGAATGTTCTTGGTGTAGGCAGTGTCAAGTTTACCAAGGAGAGTAGAAGTGGCCATTGGGAATGATGGATAGAGTAGGCATGAGGGTTAAAGAGATATCTGAAGAAAGGAATTGTGGATTAGTACAAGTTGGTAGATGAAGAATAGAGGAAGAAGTGAAAGAAACTTCAACAAAAAAATCCTCTTTCTTGGTCTCCACAGATGCACTGGTATGATGCAGCCTAATTGGCTTAGGTTCCTCTGGTTCAGGAAGTGCAAGCCTGCCCTGACCAGGTTCTGGTATCGTGACTACAGAAGATGAGAGTTCTGAGTTGGATTGATAAACATCCTCTTCAACTTCTTGTTCCTCAGTTTCATCATCATATTCCTCATATTCAGTTTCCTCATATTCCTGTTGGAAGTCTCTGGAAGTGGATAGGGTGCATTGAACAGGAGTGGATGAGCCTGCTTTGTTGAGTTGATGAGCAATATTGGATTCTTTGAAAGGAATCCAGGTTTGTTTAAGAACTTGTCCTTGGAGGTTAGTCTCAGTATGAAGAACCCAGTCTTTAGGGTCTCCAGGACAATCATCCATAGGTGACTCCTGTTTTTTAGTAGATCCCCCTGATGATGAAGAAGGCAAGTGAGAGGGTGAGCAGAATGCACCAGGTACCACAGGAGGAGTATGACTCAAAGAGCCAAATTGCTGGGCAGGAGAGGAATAAGCTGTATCAGTAGGAGACAACAGCAAAATCCCAGGGAGGCAGGTGGGCAAAGGTAAAGGGTGGGAGGAGTGGGTAAAAGATGAAGGTGAACTTTTAAGTAAAGTACTGGTAACTTCCTCAGACTGTTGTATCCAATCATCAGAGAATGGATTCAAAGTGGATAAGAGGGAAGACCAGGTTCCCTTGGATTCTATTTGTACATGAATGAAAAGTTGATCAAGAAATAAATCTGGAAGAAAATGAGGATTAGGAAAATACAAAAAATCACCAGGTTTATTAGCATCTGAATCAATCTTTAAGTATGGCATGGAAATACAGTGACCTCCAAAACCCTTTCAATAACTAACTCTAATGCAGTGTGCTTTGTGCACTGCAATCACCTGGAATAATCACATCAAGCTTTGCTGGAGAGAAAGATAGTACATACTCTTGGCTACAA
>JBBPMM010000673.1:0-15468 GCA_038090335.1 Solioccasus polychromus
TTGTGATATGAAGCAAAGAAGGATGTACATATTTTCAAACTCAGATGACATTTTTATATGTGTATCTTTGTTTATATGACCAAACAATGGCAAATATCACATGGTTTCATATAATAATGATATGATAAATCAAAGGTGAAAAAAGTGTTGCAATGGTATGGCTGAATTAAACTGTTTATAACTTCACAACCCTTGAACCAAATCACATGATCCTGGGAGCAAATTTGTAGCCAAGAGTATATACTATCTTTTATACCACCAAAGCCAGATGATATTCTTAAGTGTGTTTGCAGTGCACTTCACACACTGCATCAGGGTTAAACATTGCAATGCTTTTTGGAGTCACTGTACCCTTGTTGTCTCTAAAGAAGATGAACCAATCCCTAGCCAAGAGGATTCATGTTACATTCAAGGAGAACATAGACTCAGATGGGTTAAGGGTTCAAGGGAGTCTGGCAACAGTCAATGCTTTGCCATGAGGTCAAGGGTTTCTGATGAGGATCAACTGTTCTGTCATAGTGCTTGCAGATCCAATGTCTTTGAGTGATGTCTACTTGGTCCAATGCTGTTCAACATATCAAAGGTTCTAGGGTTTGAAGGAGATACCAGCTCAAGAATGCTGGTCCAAGAGGCCACAAGGAGTCAGAGGAACCAAAGGGACCAAAGGTGGGCTGGTATCCAGAAGATACTGAGTAAGACTAGCTTGAGAAGTACAAGAGAGATATCAAGGGTTTATATACTAAAGTAGCAACTTGATGAGGGGTGTGGGAGCTACTTTAGGATGAACAAGGATGAGTCATAAGAAATGAGTAACTATTAGGAATGCTTCAGGTGTTATGCTAAGGCTTAGTAACTCAGCTAGTAACTGATGAAATAGAATCGATGGTAGATTCTAGGTCTTCCTCTTGGCCAAACTCTGATGAGGATGGCGACGATGATGGTTGTCCCTCGTTGGACGAAGTCTACTCTGACTTGGAGATTGTGCTGGGCAATAGTCACAATAAAGTAGATGACTTGATATGTATGGGACTTTGCAGTAGGTGATGACGGCAAAGTAACATGCTACTTGGATGACTGGAATGGTGATTGAGAGGATCTCACTTGAAGAGCAGCTTGCTGGTTACTAGGCTTGGATTGTGTAGAACTAGCTAAGGTACATGTGGTATGAGACCTGTGTTTATAGTACAAAAGATATGCATGGACCAGGGAGTGAGAAAGGAAACTATCTAGAATGTTCCAGAGAATGTGGACGAAACAAGTAATAATATAGCTCTGGTTCTGTGAGGCAAAATGGAAGAAGTTGGAAACACTCAGAAAAGGTCGGAAGGAAGGGGAAGACTTGGAAAGGATCAAAGGAAAGAAAGATATAGTAGAATCATAACATCAGAAAAGAAGGGAAAAGGAAAAAGTATGCTTGAGTAGTGTTACAGTTTTACCTTGACCCCTATCTTTCCCTATTACTTCCGTGTCTCCTACTTTTCCCGACTCAGTTCCTATATTTCCTGTGACTCTGTTCCTACATTTCCCATCTTCTGATTCTTCCCATTTTACCTCAAAGCACCGGAGCTCAGGTTTACTCGTTATAGTCTACATTCTCTGGAACATTCTAGATAGTTTCCTTATTCTCTCTTGGTCTGTGCGCCATTCTCCTACATATAAATAGGTAGACTTCTGAACCTTGTACCTTAGCTAGTTCTATGCAATCCAAGCCCAGTAACCAGCAAGCTGCTCAAAGGGAGTGAGACCGCCACCATTCCAGTCCTCCAGGCTACTGTCCTTAAAGGTTTTGTTACATGTCGAGGTGTGACTTATCAGATCCTACTCTTCCTTGCTACTGTTCAACAGGACATCTTTTCATATGGGTGCATTGATACCCTTTATTGGGAGACAACCGTCTTAGTTGTAATCATCTTGGGATTACCTCGGAGACACATCAGTATCTACCACTGCATTTACTTGATAAGTTACTAGCTGAGTTACTAGCCTCAGCATAACAAAAGAACTAGCTCTTCTCACCGTCCTCTGCCTAGTGGACAGAACCCTCCATTCACCATTACTCCCCCTCGTAGTCCTGCCTACCCTACGCCCTACCAGAAGAAGAAGAAACCCCTTAACCCTTATTCCATCCCTTTCGCTTCTGCCTCTTCTTCTATCCCACTCGAGCAAACTACGTTGCTTCCAGAACTGTCTCACGAAGAGACTCCTATTGACATCAAACAAGACCCACAACAGGAAGTTGATTGGGAGCAAGAGTTTGACCATGCTCACAACCAAGATCTAGCCCAGAGACTCACCAAGGAAGGACTTGACGAAGAAGAAATCCAGAGAAGAGTAGAAGCTTCTTGAGAACAGAGATGTGCCCTAGAAGCAGAAGAAGACCAAAGGGTAGCTGAGTATCTTAAACGATGAAGAGAAGCAATGGCAAAAACTATGGAGCTCAAAGCCAGACTCCCTGACGACTTCTCAGGAGAATCCAAGGATGCAGTATGCTGGATGCTCGCCATGAAAGTGTACTTCAAAATGAACAGTGATCTCTATGACGATAAGGCAATGATCCTTACTACGCTCAATAAGATGAGTAAGGGTAGAGGGAAGGTCTTCTCCGAAGGTTGGTTCTATTGTTTGGAAAGTTCTACTATTCCCGACAACCATCAAACCTTCAATGTCATGGCTGCCGACTTCGCTAAAACCTTCTTCCCTTATGACACTGCTAGTAAAGCCTGTCGAACCATCTGCAACCTTACCCAGAATACCAAGGATAAGGATGGTTTCACCAAATATGTCGCAGACTTCTCTCTTGTGGCCACTCAAACTGGGCTCGCTGACGAGGAAGCCCTTATCGAATACTTCAGGAGAGGATTGGATGAAAAGATCACCACCAATATCCTCTCCATGGCTGCAGTCCCCACCATGCTTCAAGGATGGATGGACCAAGCCAGCAAGTTTAATGCACAGCAGGAACGCATCAAAGATATGCATAAGGGTTTAGGGTGGAGAAATTTCTCTAATGATAGGAAAGATCCCAATGCCATGGAAGTTGATGCTATTCAACTCTCTCCTGTTGAGAAGGCTCACCACATCCAGGAAGGGCGATGCTTCATCTGCCATAAGAAGGGTTGCACCACTCATAACCACCCTTGAGATGATAAGAAGTCGGAAGGGTCTACTCCAGTACGATCCAATAATCCCTTCCGAAACCAAACCAGAGCAGCTGCCATCTCTGCTCCTGAAGCACCAAAGGCACCAGAACCCCCCCCATCTTCCAATCTAGACAAATATTTGAAAGTTCTAGAAACACGAAAGGTAGATCAGAAGGAACTTATACAGGTTCTCCAGGCATGCTTCAAAGAAGAAGGAGAAAGGGTTTCCAAGATGTCCCTAGATGACAAGATTCAGGGTTTTTAATATGGAGGAAAGCATCAGCATCTTCTCCTCCTGAACGTTCTGCCCCTATTATTTGTACCAGTAAGAAAGAGAAATCTATTCATGTCCCCATCTTTCTCTCTCACGGAATGAAAACTGCTGAAATCAAGGCCCTTTTGGACTCAGGAGCCACTGAGAACTTCGTCAATCCAATTACTATTGCCAAATATCAACTCCCCACCAAGTGACTTCCTTCCCCCATAAGAGCCTCTAATGCCAATGGATCTGCTAATAAAGGAGGGTTCATCCGAAGAGAAACCTTCCTAGCCATGAATATAGCAGGTCAGGAGGAAGTCATCCATTTCCTCGTGTTGAATTGCAGAGAAGATCGGGAAATCCTAGGAATCCCTTGGTTCACTAAAGTGAATCCTACAATCGATTGGATGAACTGAGTCATCACCATTCCAGCTCTATCAGAAAACCATAATGCTGACAGAGAAGCTCTAGAACAACGATATTTGATAGAATCATTGCAAAAGACCACCATTGCCACCGAAGCAGCCATTGCCTCACCTAAGAAAGAAAAGGTCCTTCCCCCAGAATACATTGAGTATGCCTCGGTGTTTGAAGAGAAAACTCATGATCTTCTCCCTCCCTCTCAACCCTTCGACCATGGGATAGATCTTGATGATTCCTTCATCCCAAAGGTAGCCAAAGTCTACCCTTTAAACCCTAAGGAAATGGAGACGTGTAAGGAATTTGTCAATGAACACCTTCAAACTGGGAGAATCGTGCCATCTAAATCCCCACAGGCATCTCCTTTCTTTTTTGTACCAAAGAAAGATGGCTCTCTTCACCCCTGTCAGGATTATAGATATCTGAACTTGCATACGGTCAAGAATGCATATCCCCTTCCTCTAATTTCTGACCTTCTAGATAAACTGAAGGACTCGACGATCTTCACCAAATTCGATGTATGATGGGGATACAACAATGTCCTCATCAAACCAGAGGACCAATGGAAGGCTGCATTCATAATACTGTTTGGTCTCTTCGAACCCACAGTTATGTTCTTCAGGTTGTGCAATTCTCCTGCCACATTCCAGGCATTCATGAATGATGGATTCCGTGACCTCATTTCAGAAGGATGGGTCGTAATCTACATGGATGACATCCTCATTCACTCCTCTGATCCAGCAGAACATTCTGCCCGAACAAAATGTGTCCTCCAGTGTCTCAAAGACCTTCATCTTTCCTTAAAGATCTCCAAGTGTTCTTTTGACATTGCTGAGGTGGAATATCTCAGCATGGTCATTAGGCATCCATGGACCCAACAAAATTGAAGGCCATTCAGGAATGGCAACCCCCTATGTCTGTTAAAGCGGTGCGATCTTTCCTAGGGTTCTGCAACTTCTATCGGAAATTTATCGCTAATTTCTCTACCATTGCCCAACCCCTTATTGACCTTACCAAAAAGTCGACTGTCTGGGATTGGTCTCCGGATCATGACTCTGCTTTTCGCACCCTTCAGCAAATCTTCATGTCCACCCCTGTCCTTCGCCTCCCTGACACCACCACTCCTTTCTTCCTGATGACTAACACATCTCTGGTGGCTACTGGAGGGGTTCTTATGCAAAAGGATGCTAATGGGGGATCTCCATCCCTGTGCTTATCTATCCAAGACTCTGTCCCCCACTGAGCGCAATTATGATATCTATGATCGGGAATTACTCGCCATTATCCATGCTCTATATGAATGGCATCATTACCTACAGGTAACCTCTTTCCCTGTCACAGTTCTCACCAACCATAAGAATTTGTCTTACTTCCGAGAACCATGAAAACTTTCTCGTTGCCAGGCTTGATGGCTCTTATTCCTCCAAGACTTTGATCTTCACTTTGTCCATCAACTGGGCTCCCAAATGGGTCCTGCTGATGCACTTTCCCACCATGATCACATTGACACAGCTGATGATAACCAAGCTGTCACCCTTCTTCCTGACAATGTCTTTGTCTGAGCCATCGACCTTGCTCTCTCCAAGAAAATCACCCAATCGTCATCCTCTGATCCCCTTGTTATTGATGCTATCAAGAAATCCATGGAAGACTCTCCTTTGTTCCCTCGTTCCTTTCCCCAGGACTGGTCCATCATGGATGGGCGACTTTACTTCTGTAACCATCTCTATGTCCCGGAGTCTCTCTGGCATGACGCTGTCTCTTCCATCCATTCCTCCTTCACCAGAGGTCACGGCGGTATTTTCTGTACTCATACCCTCGTTGCACATGACTTTTGGTGGCCTGGTCTCTCCACCTTCGTTCACCATTTCATCTCCAGCTGTGCCATCTGTCAACAGAATAAGGTGAACACTCACCCGACCGTTCCCCCCTTATCCCCCATCCCTTCCACTGCTTCCCGACCTTTTGAACAAATCTCGGTTGATCTCATCACAGACCTTCCTCCCATGCAAGACTTTGACTCTATTTTGGTCGTGGTTGACCATGGCCTTATGAAGGGGGTAATTTTCACCCCTTGTTCCAAAAACATTGACGCTGAGGGTGTGGCCCAACTATTCTTAGAAAAAGTCTTCCCTAGATTTGGACTCCATTCATCCATCATATCCAACAGAGGACCCCAATTTGCTTCTGCATTTGCATGAGAACTCTCTCGACTCCTAGGATATGATTTACAGCTTTCTACCACCTATCACCCTCAAACTGATGGAGAGACAGAATGGACCAATCAGTCTCTTGAGACCTATCTTAGGATATTCTCTGAAGGTCACCCAGACAAATGGGTAGACTTGCTACCCCTAGCCAAATTCTCCCATAACTCTAACGTCCATTTGTCCACCCAAAAGACTCTGTTCTCCCTCATGTTCAGGTACAAACCTAGGGGATATCACCCTCTCAGAAAAATGTTTATCCTGGCTCTGGAAAAATGTCTTTCCCTTCTTGATGAAGCACGAAAGGAAGCCCTTGTGGCTCACAAGAATTCCACTCGAATCATGAAGGAACAGACCTTTTCTAAGTTTAAACCATGGAAAGTCAGAGATAAAGTATGGCTGGAAGCACGGAACCTCTGATTCTGTCATACATCCAAAAAACTTCTCCCTCGACAGGAAGGCCCCTTTGAAATCTCTAAGGTTGTCTCCCCCCTTGCCTATGAACTCTGCCTTCCCCCCTCTTGGAAGATCCATAATGTTTTCCATGCCTCACTTTTATCATCCTATTGGGAAACACTGGAACATGGTCCCAACTTCTTAAAGCCACCCTCGGAAGAGATAGAAGGAGAAGAAGAATGGGAAGTTGAAGACATCCTTAATCACCATGGAACACAAGGATGGTGACAATATCTCATAAAATGGAAAGGGTATTCCTCTGCCAAAAATACCTGGGAACTAGAATCCAATTTGGGAAATGCCTCCGAGGTTCTTGACAACATCTTTAAAACTCCATCCATCCACTTACACCTCCATCCATCCATCACCTTTGTTCCCTACTATGTTGTCCCTTGCCATCTATGCTGAATGCCTCCCAGTCTCCTACCGCCGCATTCTCTTTGGTACCATCCTCACCGATCCTTGCCCTCTCTTCTGCATCAAACACGATCCTCTCTGGAGTCAAGCGACCTTGTTGCAGACAATGGTGCACCTGTACCATCAGATTTACACTACTGATCTGCTCTTCCAACGTTCTCACTCTGGGGCTAGCTCTGTGTTTATGCAAGCTATTGACCATTCTACCCAGCAGACGCTGGACCACCTTCTTGACCTGATGCATTCTGAAGGGTTTTGGTTCTTCGTGAACCGTATCCCCTCCTCCACTATCCCTATGCTACAGTCTCTTCTAGAAAGTCTCACTCCCACCAAGGAGACTCGCTATCAGGGGTATCCCCTAACAGTCACTAATGGGATTGAACCCCGTTTTCTACTCTCTTCACTTTCTTCACCTAGTCCCCTGTCAACACCCTCTCCTCCTACTCCTGCCTGAAGACTCCGTTGTTGCCCTCGATGCCGACCCACTCCTTACTCCATCCCTACTCAACCGTGTCTTTCTTCTTATGATGACTCCCCCGCTCTACCTATACCCGAGCCTACTAGACCTACTTGGACTCCCCAGCCAGAGTGGATGCAACCCCTGCCCGACCACTTGGCGTCTTGTCCCTCCACTCTGCCACCACCTCCACCATGTTCACCATCCCCTGGGACCCCTACTCATCCCATCAATGTCAATTCCCTCCCCAATACTCCTACTCGATCGGGACAGTGTTTCAAGTGTCAACAATGGGGACATTGGTATATGGAGTGCCAGGAATATCACTGTCCCAAATGTTTCTTAGGGCTCCTGGTCATCAAAAAAGCTCATGCCAAGGTCTTTCCTGTGATGGATGCGGTGAATAGACTGAAAGGTGGTTGAATGGACTGCTAGTCCTGGCCACCTGGGGATAGTCTGAGGGTAATTAGGGAGTGAATATGTTCGCCCCAAAGGGACTCTATTGGAGTAGGGTTAGCCTAGAACGAAGTAGGGCGTGTACAAAGCAGTCTGGTCATATTCCAGACTGTTGTAGGTAGTAGTCTGGGCGTCATAGAGTGTGATGAGGCGTGAAGACTGGCGGTACAGTGCAGAAAATGGTGCAGTAGACGGTATAAACAGTGAGGGAGACGGTTTCCCAATGGTGATGGTAAGTGAGCAAATGGTAGCTGTCATTTCAAATGATGAATACAAGATTTTATAGTCTGGGTATGCCCAGACTTCTAAGTATCATATGGAAAGAGTACCTGATGACATATCAAGAATGACAAAAGGCCCGAATGTCAAAAGCGACGTCAAAGCCATGAGAGTAAGGGTCTAAGTAGTAGAAAGGACTTATGAAAAGAGTAATTGAATAATAAAAGGTAGGATAAGGGGTAGTCCAGTCAGTATACATACATAGTAGTCCGACTGGTCTGTAGTAGACCAGGTGAACGGGCGCTCCGGACTATTGTTAGACATAAGGGAATGAAGTTAATAAAAGAATAAGAGTGTTGGAAATATAGAAAATGATGGGATATACACGTAGAGGTGCACCAACCTCTACAGCAGAACTCTGGGTCACAAGTTATCTCACTGCCCTGATGTCTCTACCAATCCCCCTATTGCAGGATGGATTATAGAGGATCACAGCTCTTCCAGAGGTGAGAATAATTTGGCTTGGTGAGTGTTACGCTGAGACTAGTAACTCAGCTAGTAACCGATGAAGTATGTGTGATGGTATATGCTGATACGTCGATGAGGTAATCCTAGAATGATTACAATGAGAATGGTCGTCTCCCAATAGAGGGTATCGATGCGTCTGTATGGGAGGTCCACCTGAATGATTGCAAGGAAAATAATCAGCTGGTAAGTCACTCCCCGATGAGTGAGGAAGCTTCTTAGCACAGTAGCTTGAAGCATGGGAATGGTGACAGTCTCGCTCGTCTGAAGCAGCTTGCTGGTTACTAGGCTTGGATTGCGTAGAACTAGCTAAGGTACAAGAGCGATAAATCTACCTATTTATAGGTAAAGGAATGGTGCATGGTTCAAGAGAGGAAAAGGAAACTATCTAGAATGTTCTGGAGAATGTAGATTGTAATGAGTAACCCATAGCCCCAGTACTACAAGGTAAAACAGAGGGAATCGGAAGAACGGAAAGAATAGGAATATGAGTCAGGAAAAGTAGGGAACATGGAAGAAACAGGAAAAGATAGGGGTTCAAGTGAAACCGTAACATTACCCCCTTCATAACTCTGCAGCTCACTGAGCTGAATTATTCTCACCTCCAGAAGAAACTGTTTCTTTGATAATCCACTCTGCAACAGGGGAATTGGTTGAGACATCTGGGCAATGAGATACCTTATATCCCATAGCCCCACATCCATTGCAAGGAAGGCCTCTACAGAAACTCTGCGGTGTCCCAGGGCCCAAAGAAAACATTTGGGGCAGTGATACTGTCAACACTCCATATACCAATGGCCCCATTGTTGACATTTAAAACATTGACCAGACTGAATAGGGGTATCTGGGAGGGAGTCAATGTCGATAGGGTGAGTAGGAGTCCCAGGAGAAGGGGAACGAGGTGGGAGGAGAGGAGGAGTGGAAGGGCAAGATGCCAGATGATCAGGTAAGGGTTGTTTTCATTCTGGCTGAGGAGTCCATGTAGGTCTAGTGGGGTCTGGTATTGGTAACGCGGGGATATCATCATAGGACAATAAACGAGGTTGGGTAGGGATGGAGTAAGGAGTGGGTTGGCATCTAGGGTGACGACAGGGTTGATGAGCAGGAGTAGGAGGAGAAGGAGATGTGGGAGGACTGGGAGAAGACATTGAGGAGAGGAGAAAATGGGGTTCTATCCCATTAGTTGTGGTCAGGGGATACCCTTGATACTGAGTCTCTTCAATGGGGGTAAGTCCATCTAGGAGCGACTGGAGGATAGGAATGGTTGAAGATGGGATGCGATTCACAAAGAACCAAAAGCCCTCTTGATGCATGAGGTCAAGAAGGTGATCCAGCATCTGTTGGGTGGAGTGGTCGATAGCTCACATGAACATGGAGCTAGTTCCAGGACAGGAACGTTGAAAGAGTAGATCAGTAGTGTAGATTTGGTGATAGAGGCACACCATCATTTGTAACGAGGACACCTGAGGCCAGAGAGGATCATGCTCAACACAGAAGAGAGGGCGAGGATCAGTGAGGATAGTGGCAAAGAGGATATGATGGTAAGAAACTGGAAGACGTTCGGCATAGATGGCAAGGGACAACATGATAGGAAAGTGAAGGTGATGGATGAATGGGGGTGTAAAGTGGGACAACAGAGTTCTAATGGTGTCATCAAGTTTTATACTTTTCGAGCACTTCCGAGGCATTCCCTAAATTAGATTCTGGTTCCCAGGTATTTTCAGTGGAGGAATACCCTTTCCATTTTACCAAATATTGTCTCTGTCCTCGTGTTCCTTGGTGATTAAGGATATCCTTGACTTCCCATTCTTCTTCTCCTTCTATCTCCTCCGATGGTGGTTTTAGGAGATTGGGTCCATGTTCAGGAGTTTTCTGATAAGATGACAAAAGTGAGGCATGAAAGACGTTGTGGATTTTCCAGGATGGGGGTAAACGGAGTTCATAGGCAAGGGGAGAAACAACCTTTGAAATCTCGAAGGGTCCTTCCTGCTGAGGAAGAAGTTTCTTGGATGTATGATGGAAACGAAGGTTTCGGGCTTCCAACCATACCTTATCTCCAACTTTCCAAGGTTTAAATTTGGAGAAGGTTCATTCCTTCATGATCCGAGTGGAATTCTCATGAGCCACAAGAGCTTCTTTCCTTGCTTTCTCAAGGAGGGTAAGATGTTTTTCCAGAGCTGGGATAAACATCTTCCCAAGAGGGGGGTATCCCCAGGGTTTATATCTGAACATTAGGGAAAAAGGAGTCTTTTGGGTGGAAGAATGGACTTTGGAGTTATGGGAGAATTCGGCTAAGGGTAATAAATCCACCCATTTATCTGGGCAGCCTTCAGAAAATATCCTTAGATAGGTTTCTAGAGTTTGATTGGCTCGTTTAGTTTCTCCATCGGTTTGAGGATGGTAGGCTGTAGAGAGACATAAGTCATATCCCAGGAGTCAGGAGAGTTCTCGTGCAAAGGCTGAGGCAAATTGAGGTCCTCTATCCGATATGACAGACGAGTGAAGTCCAAATCTGGGGAAGACCTTTTCTAAAAATAGTTGGGCTACACCCTCTGCATTGATGGTTTTGGAACAAGGAGTGAAAATTACCCCCTTTATAAGGCCATGGTCGACCACAACCAAAATAGAGTCAAAACCTCGGACAGGGGGAAGGTCCATGATAAGGTCGACCAAGATCTGCTCAAACAGCCAGGAAGCAGAAGAGGGAATAGGGGACAAGGGAGGAACGGTAGGGTGAGTGTTCACCTTGTGTTGCTGGCAAATAGCACAGCCTGAGACAAAATGGCAAACGAAGGTAGAGAGACTGGGCCACCAGAAATTGAGTGCCACGAGGGCATGAGTACGGAAGATACCGCCATGACCTCCAGTAAAGGAGGAGTGGATGGAGGAAACAATGTCATGGCAGAGGACTTCTGGGACGTAGAGTTGATTGTGGAAATAAAGTTTCCCATCAGAGAAGGACCAGTCTTGTGGGAAGGAGCATGGGAATAAGGGGGAGTCCTCCATAGATTTCGAGATGGCATCGAGGACGAGGGGATCAGTAGAGGACGACTGGGTGATCTTTTCAGAAAGGGCAAGATTGATGGTACGGATGAAGATGTCATCGGGGAGGAGGGTAACAGCTTGGTTATCATCAGCCATATCGACATGATCCCAACAAGAGAGTGCATCAGCAGGGCCCATGTAGGAGCCTGGTTGATGGATGAAGTGGAGATCAAAATCCTGGAGGAATAACAACCACCAGGCCTGGCAACGAGAAAGTTTCTGCAGTTCCCAGAAGTAAGATAGATTCTTATGATCAGTGAGAACTGTGACGGGAAGAGAGGTTCCTTGAAGATAATGGCGCCATTCATAGAGGGTGTGAATAATGGCAAGTAATTCCCAATCATAGATGTCATAGTTCCTTTCTGCAGGAGATAGAGTTTTCGATAAATAGGCACAAGGATGAAGATCTCCATTGGCATCCTTTTGCATAAGAATGCCACCAGTGGCAATGAGAGAGGCGTCAGTCATCAGAAAGAAAGGGGAGGTGGTATCTGGGAGGCAAAGAACCAGAGTGGACATGAAAATACATTGAAGGGTGCGAAAAGCATTTTCATGGGAGTCGGACCAGTCCCAGATGGTCGATTTCTTGGTGAGATCGATGAGGGGTTGTGCAATAGTCGAGAAATTTGCAATGAATTTTCGATAGAAGTTACAGAACCCTAAGAAGGAATGGACAGCTTTTACCGATGTCAGTGGTTGCCATTCTTGGATGGCCTTTAACTTGGTGGGATCCATGGATGCCTGGTGATGGCCTATAACCATCCCTAGGTATTCAACCTCAGTTACATCAAAAGAACACTTCGAAATCTTTAGGCAAAGATGAAGATCCTTGAGATGTTGAAGGACATGTTTAGTCCGCTTAGTATGTTCGATGGGGTCGGAGGAGTGGATAAGGATATCATCCATGTAAATGACCACCCACCCTTCTGAGATAAGGTCGCAGAACCCATTGTTCATAAATGCTTGGAACATGGCAGGGGAGTTGCATAGCCCAAAGAACATCACCATTGGCTCGAAAAGACCGAAAGGAGTAATGAACGTGGCTTTCCATCAATCTTCAGGTTTGATGAGAACATTGTTATAACCCCATCGTACATCAAACTTGGTGAAGATTGTGGAATCTTTCAGCTTATCCAGCAGATCGGAGATAAGAGGGAGTGGGTATGCATTTTTGATTGTGTGCAAGTTGAGGTAGCGGTAATCCTGGCATGGTCGTAAAGAACCATCCTTTTTGGGTATGAAGAAGAAGGGGGATGCTTGGGGGGACTTGGATGGAATGATTTGTTCCATTCAAAGGTGTTCATTGATGAACTCCTTACACGTCTCCATCTCTTTAGGATTGAGGGGATAAACTTTGGCAATTTTCGGGACAAACGTGTCGTCCAGGTCAATCCCGTGATTGAAAGGTTGAGAAGGAGGGAGAAGGTCATGAGTCTTTTCTTCGTATACAGAAGCATACTCATTATACTCTGGGGGTAGAGTTTTCTCTTTCTTGGGAGCAGCAATCGCAGCTTTGGTAGCAATAGTGGTCTTCCGCAACAATTCCACCAAATATCATTGCTCTAATGCCTCTCCTTCAGCATTATGATTTTCTGGAAGAGCAGGAATGATGATGACTCTATTAGTCCAATCAATCTTTGGATTAACCTTGGAGAACCAAGGAATCCCTAAAATTGCTCAGTCATCCCCACAATTGAGAATGAGGAACTGGATCACTTCCTCTCATCCAGCCATGTTCATAGCTAGAAAGGCTTCTTTTCGGATGTACCCCCCTTTATTAGCAGACCCATCGGTGTTGGATGCTTTTATAGGGGTGGGAAGCTGGCAAGTGGGGAATTAATACCTTGCAATAGTGATGGGGTCGATGAAGTTTTCTGTGGCTCCTGAGTCAAGAAGAGCTTGGATTTCAGTGGTTTTCATTCTGTGAAAGAGAGAAATGGGAACCTGAATAGATTTCTCTTTCTTACTGGTACAAATGATAGGAGCAGAACATTTGGGAGGATAAGATGCTGATACTTTCCTCCATTCTAAAAACCCTGAAGTCTTTCATCAGTTGACATCTTAGAAACCCTCTCTCCATCTTCTTCGAAGCACGCTTGTAAAACTCATATGAGTTCCTTATGATCCACCTTCTGTCCTTCGAGGACTTTCAGGTACTTATCTAACTCTGAAGATGGAGGGGGTTCTGATGCTTTGGGAGGGTCAGGGACGATGATGGCTGCAGCCCTAGTCTGATTTTGGAAGGGATTGCTGGACCAACTAGGGGTCGAGTTTTCTGTCTTCTTGTCGTCACAAGGATGGTTATGAGTGGTGCAACCCTTCTTGTGGCAAATAAAGCATCGTCCTTCCCGAATGTGGCAAGCCTTCTTGACAGGGGAAAGCCAAATAACGTCGACTTCCATGGCATTGGGATCTTTTCTGTTGCTGGAGAAGTTCCTCCATCCTAGACCCTTATGCATGTCCTTTATGCGTTCTTGCTGCACGTTGAACTTACTGGCCTGGTCCATCCATCCTTGAAGTGTGGTGGGAACCATGGCCATGGAGAGGATATTGGTAGTGATCTTCTTGTCCAATCCTCTTCCAAAGTATTCAATGAGGGCTTCTTTGTCAGAAAGTCCAGTCTGGGCAGCAGCAAGGGAGAAGTCTGTGACATATTTGGCAAACCCATCCTTATCCTTTGTGTTCTGCATAAGATTCCAGATGGTCCGGTGGGCCTTACTAGCGGTGTCGTAAGGGAAGAAGGTCTTGGCGAAGTCAGCGGCCATAATGTTAAAAGTGCGATGGTCATCAGGGATATTAGGGCTTTCTAGGCGATAGAACCAGCCCTTGGAAAAGACCTTCCCTCTTCCTTTACTCATCTTATTGAGCGTAGTAAGCATCATTGCTTTATCGTTGTAGAGATCACCATTCATTTTGAAGTATGCTTTCATGGCAAGCATCCAACATACTGTGTCTTCAGATTCTCTGGAGAAGTCGTCCAGAAGTCTGGCCTTGAGCTTCATGGCCTTGGCCATTTCTTCTCTTTGTCGTTTAAGATATTCAGCAGTCCTCTGGGCTTCTTCTTCAGCTAGAGCACGTCTCTGTTCTCGAGAAGCTTCTACTCTTCTCCTAACCGTTTTGTCATCATGTCCCTCTGTGGACAACCTCTGGGCAAGTCTAACGTCTTGCTCATCATCGAGCTCTTGCTCCCAATCAACTTCCTGTTGTGGGTCTTGCTTGACATCAATGGGAGTCTCCTCATGAGACAGGTCTGGGAGTGACATGGTTCGCTTGAGTGGGATGGAAGAAGAGGTAGAGGCGAAGGGAATGGAGTAAGGGTTAAGGGTTTTCTTCTTCTTTTGGTAGGGTGCAGGGTAAGCAGGGTTGCAGGGAGGAGTAATGATGGGTGGGGTTCCGTCCGCTAAGTAGAGGATGGTGAGAAGAGCTAGTTCTTTTGTTACACTGAGACTAGTAACTCAGCTAGTAACCGATGAAGTATGTGCGATGGTATATGCTGATACATTGACAAGGTAATCCTAGAATGATTACAACGAGAATGGTTGTCTCCCAATAGAGGGTATCAACGCATCCATATGGGAGGTCTGTTACGGTTTTACCTTGCCCCTATTCCTTTTCTCCTACTTTTCCCGTTCGTCTCCTATTCTCTCCGATGTTTGTTCCTATTCTCTCCGTTTCAGATTCTTCCCATTTTACCTTGCAGCACTGGAGCTCAGGGTTATCCCTTATAGTCTACATTCTCCAGAACATTCTAGATACAGTGACTCCAAAAAGCGTTGCAATGTTTAACCCTGATGCAGTGCACAAAGTGCACTGCAAACACACTTAAGAATATCATCTGGCTTTGGTGGTATAAAAGATAGTACATAC
>JBBPMM010000674.1:0-15429 GCA_038090335.1 Solioccasus polychromus
TCACATGGTTTCATATAATAACCATATGATAAATCAAAAGTGAAAAAAGCGTTGCAATGGTATGGCTGAATTAAACTGTTTATAACTTCACAACCCTTGAACCAAATCACATGATCCTGGGAGCAAAGTTGTAGCCAAGAGTATGTACTATCTTTTATACCACCAAAGCCAGATGATATTCTTAAGTGTGTTTGCAGTGCACTTCGCACACTGCATCAGGGTTAAACATTGCAATGCTTTTTGGAGTCACTGTATCTACTAATGGAACTGATTTATTTGCTTTGACAGATTAACAATGCAATATCTATTTGACTGTAGACTTTCCTGAGATAGATTTATCAATGAAGAGAGTAGAATAAGAAAATTAAAATTAACCCATGGAAGTGTGGAGAACAATGTCTAAAAGCATATCCACTTTTTTCTCTTTGGATGCTTTTCCATATTGAGTGATGATATTATCTAAAGCTTCTTTGACCTTGTAGATATCTGATGCATTGTACTTCTCCATAGCAACAGAGAAAGGTTCAGGTATTTTCTTCTGTGCAAGAGAGAATGAATGCTCTAGTGTGATAATTATATCTGTGAATAAAATTTATATCAAATATAGTGTTATCCAAATAGCAAAAATATACCAATGCCTGCATATAGAATCTGCTTCCAAGTAGTAATGTTTCCCTATGAATAGGATCAAAATATGGATATTTCAAAAATCAGTGAAGCTACAAAGTTTTTTGGCATAAAAACTGCTTCATTTGTGGGCACAAATATCTATGAATGAATGAATGAATAGAAAAGGGATAAATTAATTAAATAACATTACTCACATGATTTTGGTTGACAAGCTACATACACAAGAAAACAATTTAATCAGATAAAAGACATACTTAACTGTTAACAACAAACCTCCTAATATATCATTAACAAGTAGGTTATATATATAACATCCAAAAGACATACATTCTATTAAATACATAAGCATTCCAAATCAAATTTTTATATAAAATATACAAGCTTACATCCTATAAAATAAACTAAAAATATCAGTTACCAAAGTATACAATAAAAGACATACAAGCTAAAGTAAACAGGTAAATATAATCACATACACAAAACTAAGTATAATAAATTAAACGTACATTCTGTGATATTTTGGAGTATATAACAAACTCAACAATAATTATAATTACTAGACAAATCACATACCTTCTCAAAAAAAATGAAAATAGATAATTAGAAATTAGCACAGTTACTATAGCCAATATAACTCACATCCTATGATTGGAAAACAAATAATGGAAAGCAGAAAATGAATAATTAGTTGAGTTAATGTGACCAATATGGTTATATATATGCACAACTCACAAGCTTTGATTGGCAAAAATGATGGAAAACAGAAAATGAATGATTAGCACAGTCACTGTTATCAACATACCAGAATGCATGACTCACATCCTATGATTAACAAAAATTATGGAAAACAAACAATAAATGATCAATACAGGCATGACTCACTTGCTATGATTTGCAAAAATGATGGAAAACAGACAATGAATGATCAGCACAGTCACTGTGAAAAAATACTAGAATGCATAACTCACAAACTATGATTGGCAAAAATACATAATGGAAAACAGACAAAGGATGATCAGCACAGTCACCATGACCAATATGCCAGAATGCACAACTCACTTGCTATCATTGGCAAAAATGATGGAAAAGAGACAATCAATGATCAGCACAGTCACTGTGACCAACATGCCAGAATACACAGCTAACTTTCTATAATTGGCAAATATGATGGAAAACAGACAATGGATGATTAGCACAGTCACTGTAACCAACATATCAGAATGCACAACTCACAAGCTATAATTAGCAAAAATTGATGGAAAACAGAAAATGGATGGTCAGCAGAGTCATGGTGACAAACATGCTGGAATGCACAACTCACTTCCTATCATTGACAAAAATGATGGAAAACAAACAATGGATAATCAGCACTGTCATTGTGACCAACATGCCAGAATAGACAACTCACTTGCTATGATTGGCAAAAATAATGGAAAACAGACAATGGGTGATTAGCACAGTCATTGGAACAAATATACCAGAATGCACAGCTCACTTCCTATCATTGGCAAAAATGATAGAACAAAAACAATACATCATCAGCATAGTCACTGTGACCAACATGCCAGAATGCACAACTCACTTCCTGTAATTGACAGAAATGATGGAAAACAGACAATGAATGATCAACACAGTCACTGTGACTAACATGCCAGAATGCACAACTCACTTCCTATCATTGACAAATATGATGGAAAACAAACAATAAATGATCAGCACAGTCACTGTGACCAACATGCCAGAATGTACAACTCACAAGCTATGATTGGAAAAAAGATGGAAAACAGACATAAATGATCAGCACAATTACTATGACCAACATGCTGGAATGCACAACTCACAAGCTATGATTGGCAAAAATAATAGAAAACACACAATGGATGATCAGCACAGTCACTGTGACCAACATGCTAGAATGCAAAACTCACTTGCTATCATTAGCAAAAATGACAGAAAACAGACAATGGTTGATCAGTACAGTCACTGTGACCAACATGCCAGAATGCACAACTCACAAGCTATAATTGGCAAAAATGATGGAAAACACACAAAGGATGATTAGCACAATAACTGTGACCAACATAACAGAATGCACAACTCACTTGCTATGATTAGCAAAAATAATGGAAAACAGACAATGGATGATCAGTAAAGTCACTGTGACCAACATGCCAGAATACACAACTCACAAGCTATCATTGGCATACATGATGGAAAAAAAACAATGGATAATCAGCAAAGTCACTGGGACCAACATGCAAAAATGCACAACTCACAAACTATGATTGGGAAAAATGATGAAAAACAGACAATGGATGATAAGCACAGTCACTATGACCAACATGCCAGAATGCACAACTCACTCGCTATCATTGGCAAAAATGATGGAAAACAGACAATAGATGATCTGCTCAGTCATTGTGACCAACATGCCAGAATGCACAACTCACTATCTATCATTGGAAAAAATAATGGAAAACAGACAATAAATGATCAGCACAGTCACTGACCAACATGCCAGAATGCACAACTCACTCGCTATCATTGGCAAAAATGATGGAAAACAGACAATGGATGATCAGTACAGTCACTGTGACCAATGTGCCAGAATGCACAACTAACTTCCTATCATTGGCAAAAATGATGGAAAACAGACAATTGATGATCAGTACAGTTACTGTGACCAACCATGCCAGAAGACACAACTCACTTGCTATCATTGACAAAAATGATGGAAAACAAACAATGGATGATCAGCACATTCACTGTGAGCAACATGCCAGAATGCACAACTCACTTCCTATTATTGGCACAAATGATGGAAAATAGACAATGGATGATCAGCAGTCACTGTGACCAACATGTCTGAATGCACAACTCACTTGCTATCATTAGTAAAAATAATGGAAAACAGACAATGGATGATCAGCACAGTCACTGCGACCAACATGCCAGAATGCACAACTCACTTCCTATCATTGGCAAAAATAATGGAAAATAGACAATCAATGATCAGCACAGTCATCATGACCAACATGCCAGAATACACAACTCACTTGCTATCGTTGGCAAAAATGATGGAATGTAAACAATGGATGATCAGCACAGTCAGTGTGAACAACATGTCAGAATGCACAACTCACATACTATGATTGGCAAAAATGATAGAAAACAGACAATGGATTATCAGCACAGTCACTGCAACCAACATGCCAGAATGCTCAACTCACAAGCTATGTTTGACAAAATTGATGGATAACAGACAATGAATGATCAGCACAGCCACTATGATCCAAATGCCAGAATGCATGACTCACTTGCTATCATTGGCAAAAATGATGGAAAACAAACAATGGATGATCAGCACAGTCAATGTGACCAACACACTAGAATACAAAACTCACTTGCTATCATTGGCAAAAATAATGGAATGTAAACAATGGATGATCAGCACAGTCACTGTGAACAACATGTCAGAATGTACAACTCACTTTCTATGATTTACAAAAATGATAGAAAACAGACAATGGATTATCAGCACAGTCACTGCAACCAACATGCCAGAATGCTCAACTCACAAGCTATGTTTGACAAAATGATGGATAACAGACAATGAATGATCAGCACAGCCACTATGATCCAAATGCCAGAATGCATGACTCACTTGCTATCATTGGCAAAAATGATGGAAAACAAATAATGGATGATCAGCACAGTCAATCTGACCAACACACTAGAATACAAAACTCACTTGCTATCATTGGCAAAAATGATGGAATGTAAACAATGGATGATCAGCACAGTCACTGTGAACAACACGTCAGAATGCACATCTCACTTTCTATGATTGGCAAAAATGATGGAATGTAAACAATGGACAATCAGCACAGTCACTGTGAACAACATGTCAGAATGCATCACTCACTTTCTATGATTCACAAAAATGATAGAAAACAGACAATGGATTATCAGCATAGTCACTGCAATCAAAATGCCAGAATGCTCAACTCACAAGCTATGTTTGACAAAATTGATGGATAACAGACAATGAATGATCAGCACAGCCACTATGATCCAAATGCCCAAATGCATGACTCACTTGCTATCATTGAAAAAAATGATGGAAAACAAATAATGGATGATCAGCACAGTCAATGTGACCAACACACTAGAATACAAAACTCACTTGCTATGATTGGCAAAAATGATGGAAAACAGACAATGGATGATCAGTACAGTTACTGTGACCAACATTCAAGAATACACAACTGACTTCCTATCATTGGCAAAAATAATAGAAAACAGAAAATGGATGATTAGCATGGTCACTGCAACCAACATACCAGAATGCTCAACTCACAGGCTATGTTTGGCAAAAATGATGGAAAACAGACAACAAATGATCAGCACAGTCACTGTGACCAACATGCTAGAATGCAAAACTCACAAGCTATGATTGGCAAAAACAATTGAAAACAGACAATTGATGATCACCACAATCACTGTGACCAACATGCCAGAATGCACTACTTACTTCCTATCATTTGCAACAATTGATGGAAAACAGACAATGGATGATCAACAAAGTCACTATGACCAACATCCCAGAATGCACAACCCACAAGCTATGATTGGCAAAAATGATGGAAAATAGACAGTGAATGATCAGCACAGTCATTGTGACAAACATGCCAGAATGCACAACTTACTTCCTATCATTGGCAAAAATAATGGAAAACAGACAACAGATGATCAACAAAGTCACTGTGATGAACATACTAGAATACACAACTCACTTTCTATCATTGGCAAAAATAATGGCAAACAGACAAAAGATGGTTAGCACAGTAACTGTGACCAACATGCTAGAATGCACAACTCACAAGCTATGATTGGCAAATATGATGGAAAACAGATAATGGATGATCAACACAGTCATTGCAACCAACATGCTAAAGCAAACAACTCACTTCCTATCATTGGTAAAAATAATGGAAACAGACAATGGATGATCAGCAAAGTTACTGTGACCAAGATGCCCAAATGCACAACTCACCTGCTATCATTGGCATCAATGATGCAATGGATAATCAGCAAAATCACTGTGACCAACATGCCAGAATGCACAACTCACTTCCTGTAATTGGCAAAAATGATGGAAACAAACAATCAATGAATAGTACCATCACTATGACCAACATGCTAGAATTTTCAACTTACCAGCTATCATTGGCAAAAATGATAGAAAGAGACAATCAATGATCTGCACAGTCACTATGACCAATATGCCAGTATGTACAACTCACAAGCTATGATTGGCAAAAATGATGGAAAACAGAAAACGGATGATCAGCACAGTCACTGTGACCAACATGCCAGAATGCACAGCTCACTTGCTATCATTATCAAAAATTATGGAGAAGTGAAAATGGATGATCAGCACAGTCACTGTGACTGACATGCCAGAATGCACAACTCACTTTCTATGATTGGCAAAAATGATGGAAAACAGACAATGGGTAATTAGCACAGTTATTGCAACCAACATACTAGAATGCACAACTTACATACTATGATTGGCAAAAATCATGGATGACAGAATATGGATGACCAGCATAGTCACTGAGAGCAACATGCCAGAATGCACAACTCACTCGCTATGATTAGCAAAAATGATGGAGAACAGACAATGGATGATTAATATAGTCACTATAACCAACATGCCAGAATGCACAACTCACTTGCTATCATTGACAAAAATAATGGACAATAGAGAATGGATGATTAGCACAGTCACTGTGATCAACATGCCAAAATGCACAACTCACAAGCTATGATTGGCAAAAATGATGGAAAACAGACAACCAATGATTAGCACAGTCACTGTGATCAACTTGCCAGAATGCACAACTCACTCGCTATCATTGGCAAAAATGTTGGAAATCAGACAAATGATGATCAGCACAGTTATTGTGACCAATATGCCAGAATGCATAACTCACTTGCTATGATTGGCAAAAATGATGGAGAACAGACAATGGATGATCAGCACAGTCACTGTGTCCAACATGCCAGAATGCACAACTCACTTTCTATCATTGGCAAAAATGATGGAGAACAGAGAATGGATGATTAGCACATTCACTGTAACCAACATGCCAGAATGCACAACTCACTTGCTATCATTGGCAACAATGATAGAAAACAGACAATGGATGATCAGCTCAGTCACTATGATCAACATGCCAGAATGCACAACTTACTTGCTATCATTGGCATAAATGATGGAAGACAAGCAATGGATAATCAGCAAAATCACTATGACCAACATGCCAAAATGCACAACTCACAAGCTATGATTGGCAAAAATGATGGAAAACAGACAACCAATGATTAGCACAGTCACTGTGACCAACATGCCAGAGTGCAACACTCACTTGCTATCATTGACAAAAATGATGGAAAAAAGACAATGGATGATTAACTTAGTCACTGTGACAAACATGCTAGAATGCAGAACTCACATACTTTGATTGGAAAAAAAATGATGGAAACAGACAATAAATGATCAGCACACTCACTGTGACCAACATGCAAGAATGTACAACTCACTTCCTGTTATTGGCAAAAATGATGGAAAACAAACAATGAATGACCAGCACAGTCACTATGACCAACATGCTAGAATGTACAACTGACTTGCTATGATTAGTGAAAATGATGGAGAACAGACAATGGATGATCAGCACAGTCACTGTGAGCAACATGCCAGAATGCACAACTCACTTCCTATTATTGGCACAAATGATGGAAAATAGACAATGGATGATCAGCAGTCACTGTGACCAACATGTCTGAATGCACAACTCACTTGCTATCATTAGTAAAAATAATGGAAAACAGACAATGGATGATCAGCACAGTCACTGTGACCAACATGCAAGAATGCACACTTACTTGCTATCATTGGCAAAAATGATTGAAAACAGACAATGGATGATCAGCACAGTCACTGTGACCAACATGCCAGAATGCACAACTCACTTGCTGTCATTGGCAAAAATGATGGAAAACAGACAATGGATGATCAGCACAGTCATTGTGACCAACATGCCAGAATGCACAACTCACTTGCTATGATTGGCAAAAATGATGGAAAACAGACAATGGATGATCAGCACAGTCACTGTGACCAACATGCCAGAATGCACAACTCACAAGCTATGATTGGCAAAAATGATGGAAAACAGTGAATGGATGATCAGGAAAGTCACTTTGACCAACATTCTAGAATGCACAACCCACAAGCTATGATTGGCAAAAATAATGAAAAACAGACAATGGACAATCAGCACTGTCACTGTGACCAACATGCCAGAATGCACAACTCACTTGCTATCATTGGCAAAATTGATGGAAAACAGACAATGGATGATCAGCACAGTCACTGTGATCAACTTGCCAAATTGCACAACTGACAAGCTATGATTGGCAAAAATGATGGAAAACAGACAATGGATGATCAGCACAGTCACTATGACCAACATGCCAGAATGCACAACCCACAAGCTTTGATTGGCAAAAATGATGGAGAACAGACAATGGATGATTAGCACAGTCACTGTGACCAATATGCCAGAATGCACAACTCACTTCCTATCATTGGCAAAAATGATGGAAAACCAACAATGGATGCTCAGCACAGTCACTGTGACCAACATGCCAGAATGCACAACTCACTTTCTATGATTGTCAAAAATGATGGAAAACAAACAATGGGTGATTAGCACAGTCATTGCAACCAATATGTTAGAATGCACAACTCACATACTATGATTGGCAAAGATGATGGAATACAAACAATTGATCATTACAGTCACTGTAACCAATATTCCAGAATGCACAACTTACTTCCTATTAATGACAAGCCAAAATGGTGTGTTTTGATATGATATTATAGATATACAGATATGATTTATAGCAAAACCATACTTAGTTTGTTTCTATCTTTCATTATATATCAACTTACTATTGTATGTGGAAACCAATATGCCAGTTTGTAAAGTTGAATTTTTTTCACATTTTGTATAATAGAGTCATGGCAATTCTCTACCATGGTTACTAAGCTTTTTTTTATTCAGTGTGTTAGTTAGTATAATAACAAAAAACCTACTGTTGTACTGCATACTTGACACAAAGCAGAATGTTTGTTTCCTGAGCTGAAATAAGTAACATTTGCAGAGTATGCCCATCCAAGATAGCTGCTTTACTCTCCAGAAGATCAGTGCATGATACATTTGACTTATTCATTTCTATGTTATAAAATAATAATAAAAAGATGAACTTCACAATGGAAGAAAACGTTGTGCAAACCTTTCATCCGCACATATGTCTTTGGAGAATGTCTCATTTTCAATAGACGGCCCCACACATCAGCTTCGTCGAAAATCCCTTTAATAAGCTCATTCGCTTTGGTTAAGGCCTCCTCTTTTGACAGTTGTTTCCTTTCAGGCCCTAGCTTCCCGAGAGCCACAGGTAGTAGTGCTTCAAACTTTGTAAACAGGATCACAATGGGAACTGGCATATCATGAGCTTTATTCGATACTTGTTATAGGTGCACTCACCTTGTCCTGGATCACATTCATCAAAGAATCGTTCCTCAGCCCGTTGGATTGCTCGGTCGAGCTTATTCATTGGAATACAGTACCTGTCCGACGGAAATAATTAATAAAACTATTCTTGAAACAAGTCCATCTTACCATATGACGTGGATGCGCTTCTTGAGATGAGGAGTCTCTGCGCGATCCGCTATGAACTTCTTTATTTTTAGGAACTCGTCTTCGCGGCCAACTTCGAAACCCCGCGAGTCATGGAAGACAAATTTGTCATTGCTCCGGAAAATAAGTTCGTTTTCGATGTTGTGCACCCCCCGCTAGAAAGAGTCATAGCTCGCATTAGCAGTGTGGCAAGATCGCTCTACACACCCCTGTAGATCCTTCAACTTGGGACGGATCGATCTGATCTCGCGGCTTAGTGGACCATGTTACGTCATGAACTAATTTGTATGCCTACCTTGTTACCATCGCCGTCGAAGATCTCCGGGTTTTCGGTAGTGTTGCAAATCCCCCGAAGAATGGTTGTCTTTCCAGCGTTGGCCCGCCCGACGATTAGGACCCTGAAGCGGCCAAATTTCTCTCGGATGTTTTCAAAGTCATCTACGATTTCGGCAGACATTCTGTGGAATATTTGTGATGAGATACGAAGGAGAGTATGTCAAACTTCAAAGCGGTTGGTTGTGAATCGCACTTCCGATTTCCGAACTCCCACTTCAAAGGTTGTCACAATGTTACATGTCCTTCACAAGTTATTCGCGTGTCAACGTACGTGACAGAATCATTTGAAGTTGTAAGTTCGACATATGTCATCCGCGAATTACGACTTGCATTCACGATCATCTCCTGTGCTTGCACCATTGGCTACTACGAACAGGCAAAGATCCACAAGTTTCCAAACTGTCGACAATCCCAATGAAACAATGAAAAGACGAAGTGATGGTACATCGCTGACGCCATTTCGTAATTCACAGGGAGAGAGGTAACTTGACGACGTCAGACCAAGAAGACGAACACTAAAGCACGCTTCCTAGAAACCTCCGTCGTGGACAGTCTTGGGAATTGTCCTAACCGACAACGGACGGATGAACCTCAAGCTCCGTCATGGCAAACTCTTGAAACGACTCACCTGACTTGGTGGCGCCTATAACCCAAATGGACCTCGCGAACATGGTGCACGATGCTTTCCCCCGTTACTTTACCTGCTGTGCAACCCAAACATCCATATGACAAGACATGGTCGTGTTGCATGCTCCCGACGCCATGAATGGTGATGAGATACTCGGAAACACTCGCATTCGTGAGGTGCGTTCCGCATATTAACTATTTGCAAATGTGCAACACCTCTCGGTTGGGAGTCGTGGAAAGTTGGTGAATAATCTGCTTAACCAATGTCGAGGATGAGAGTTAAGTCAGAGAACTCTGTATTTGCTGTATGGCTGCCAGCTCCTTATAATATAGATATTTGGCTTGCCACGCAAGAGGCAAAGCCCTCGTTTCGCAACGTGCGAGAGTCACGGGGTACAATTCCTATCAAACAATCTAGCACAAACATGCATGCGGGAATAGATAAAATCCAGACAAGACGATAAAAATGAAAACCCGTGTGCATCGATGTAACAACGAGCCAACACCAAAGAAGAAACGTGAATGTGTGGCTATTCATCCACTAAGTACTCCCCGACGGACCATCTAACCCTTTAGAGGGGGCGACGGGCCTTCTCGGTCACAAGTGCGACAGGCTGGACGGAAATGCGACCCTGGACAAGTACCAGTCAAGAGCTCAGACACCAGTCGGAAAAGGGGCCGGCGTTCGCGATGATGGTCCCATAGAGGCGATTCTCGAAACCAAAACTCGATCGGTGGGAACGAGGGTAAGTATGGAACCGTACGTTCCTGGCCTCTCAGGGCCTGAAATTCTAGTACCTCACATGAGAATGTCGATGAGTCCTGCCAGACAATTGACAAGTTCCTGACGGTATGGCCAGTTTGAATCCATAACAGTTGGCAAACGCAACAGCTACGCTCATTTTGCATGAAGAGATACATTGCAATCCACGTCTTTACCACACTCGACCTCGTTTCGACACTCAAAACACGCCCGACAAACTCTCCTCCCCGTCTGCCGCCATCGCCTTTAGTATCTCCCTCGCATCCCTCGCCGGCCTCGCCACCGCCGGCCGCTCGTTTACCGCACTCTCCTTGACTTTGACCGCAACGCTCCTCAGTACACCAAGTTTTGCAAAGACCGTCTCGCTCGCTGCAAGGATGCGTTCGTCTTCGGGCGAAAGCACCGCCAGGATCGTGTGCGATGCGAGCGCCGACGGAGGCGTTCCAGAGACCAGATAAGCACTATAAAACATGTCAGAATCAAACCGTCCAAGAGTAAAAGGGACCTCACTCGACGACCGACTTGAGCGACTGTGGATCCGTTGACAAGGACGCCACCAGACTCGCCATCGCCTGAATATAGTGATCTGTCCACGGATCAGAAACCCGTTCCCTCAAGGGCAAAGAAAACGCCACTGACCTTCGTGCGCCGCGCGAAACGCCTCGTGCACCAGCTCAACACACGTCTCTCGTACCTTGTCCCCTACCCCGCCATGCAAGACCGCACTCTCGACAACGCGCGCCAACGCCAGCACATAGCTTGCCGCAATCTCTTCCTCGCTCGCGCGCGCTCCACCAACCAGCTCCGTCACGACCGGATCCACGCGCGGCTGACTGCGCATCAGAACGCCCAGCGCGTCCGCCGCTCGCGTCCGCACGATGATGCTCGACCCGTCGCTGACCGATTTCACAAACGTCCTCTGAAGCTGCGGGAAAAAGGGCTTGACGTGGTTGGGGATCCGCTCGAGCATCGTCGTGAGCGCAGACAGTATCGCGGTTTTGACGCCCGGCGGGTAGGTCGTCGCTTGCGTAGCCACACGGATGAGGGGCCCGGTAAAGGGAACGACGAACGGCTTGATGGATGCTTCGTCGGTGCGCTCGACAAGATCACCGATCGCGTACGCGGCGTTTTCACGCTGCTCGTTACTCCCCGTCGTGAGACCTGCAATGATGATGGGCACGGCGGGCGCGACGCCCTTGGGAAGGTCGAATCCAGGCACGGTCCGACCGAGTGCGCCCGTCCCTTCGATCGTCCGACGAAGAGGAACGACTAGCGGCTCGAGCTCGTCCTTGGGCACCGACTTGACAAACGTGTCAAACGCCTTGAGCGCCGCCGTATGAACCCCCACGTCGGAATCGTCCAGTAGGGAAACGAGCTGTCGGACCCAGTCCACCCTGTACAAGGACGAATCCAGCTCGGACGTTCCGCAAAAGACTTCAAACAGGTTGCACGCGCTCGTACGGCGCGTCGGCGCATCGCCCTTGGTCCTAGATCCTCGTAGTCAGAACCGAACCATCCACGTATCGAAGAACGCGCACCATCCGAGCAACAAGAGCATCAACGTGTTCAACCCCTCTGGGTCCTCGATCGACCCCAACAAGGCACGTAACGCCTCGTCCAACGCTTCCAACAACTCCTCGTCCTTTTCTTCCTCGAGCGCCCTGACCAAGGCGTTCAAAATGACAGTGAGACGCTTGCTCAACGCGTTTCCAGCAACCGTGACGAGCGACGCCAGCGCACGCGCATTAAACACCGTCATCGGCGTCGCGATCAACGTGGGGATCAACACAGGGAAAACGGTCGCAGCTCGAACCTATTGCATCGTCAGAAATAATCTCTCCACACCTCGTTCGATTACGCACCGACATGACCTCGCGAAGGGCCCGCAGAGCCGTGCCAGAGCTCTCGCCCGGCTGACGCAGCGCCTCGAGCAGCGTCGGAATCGTCTGATCGATCGCCTTGGGTCCGACGTGTTCCTGAAGTGTATCGAACGCCTTCGCAGCGGCCGCTCGAACGGTCGCATCGTCGTCGACGAGCGACGTCCGGACGATGGTAATGATCTCCGTCTCGTGTCCCTCGCGCTGCGTGTCTGTCGTGTTTTCCCTGTCCCTCGGTCGTCAGAGACTCGGAACGCAAATAAAGGAAGACGTACATGATATCGGACAACATCAAACACACGCCCTGCCGCGTCCTCGCATCGGGCGACCCAACCGTGCGTTGCAAAATCGGAATAATCTCGCCCAAAATCTTTTCTCCAAACTTGCGGCACAACTCGGCCGTCGTACGTGTCGCCGTCTGACAAAAAGAAAAAAAAAAACGTCTGCATAGACATGACGCCTACAAGGACAGACGACGCACCTCTTGCTGCTCAAACTCATCGCTCCAACACAGCTTCACGAGCTGCCGCACGAGTTCGTGTAAAATCTCCCGCACCGTGCGGGGCGTATTATGCACCAGCGCTTTCCAAATGTGAATCGACGACTGCCGGACGACATTGACAGCGTCCTGCCTTGCAATATACAACACCGACAAGATCCGATCGCGTCGTTGAGCACCCAAGACCTCTATCAATGCACGCCGCGACGTCTCCGCAACGGCCGCTTCGGCCACATCTTCGTCGTCGCCCATTTCGGGTTTACTCGTGATGCCCGACACCTTGAACAAGAGCTCGCCGACCAACGTGATCGAGGATTGCTGTCCATAAACGTGAGGATGAAACAAGAAGAAGAAAAAAGTACGTCTGCACGCACCCGAATGCGCCACCCAGGATCGAACATGCCTTCTTCCAACTCGGGCAACAACAAGTCGATCGCCCGCGTCGCATAATTGGTCACCATCATCCTCCCCGCGCGCATCGCCGCCTCGCGCACATACTCTTCCGTGTCGGCCAGACCGCTCAGGATGGGCGCAATGATCTTGGGCAGGTGTGGCTGGAACCGGTTTCCAAACGTCGCAGGGAGGTAGACGAGCAGAGACATGAAGCCTTCGCGCACGGTGCTCCGCGGGGACTGCGCGTTGGCGATGATGTCGGGCAGTAGGCCCTCGAGACGATCCATGCCGAGCCCCGAGAGGACCTCGCTCAGGCCCTGTGCAGCGCCCTGTCGATCGACGCCCGATGTTTCCGTCTTGAGCGTCCTGAGCAAACCGGGCACGAGATCGGGAAAATGGTCCTCGCCGAGCCGTTCGACGAGCGTACCGAGCGTCTTGGCAGCCGTCGCACGCGCTTCGGGGACGGGATCGACGAGCACGAGGTGCACCATGGGCAGCAAGCTGGACAGGTACGGCACGAAATCCTTGGCGTCCGTCAGCGATGCCAAATTACCCACGATCTGAGCCGCCTTTTTCTTGCCCTCGGCGCCCCGCTCTCTCAGCCCGCGTTCAATGATCGGAATCACCTATGTCACGAGTCAGACTCGTTATACCACGAAGAAAAAAAAAGGCTTACGAGCGCCAACGACGAATGATCAATGTAATGCACAAACGACGTCTTGAGCAAGCCCGTCAACGCCACCGTCGTCTTTCCCGGATCCACGAGAGCTTTGAGCAACGCAGGTACGAGCGCCCGAATCTCGGGGTTACTAATCACCTCGCCAAACTGCTTCAGACTCTTGTTGGCCGACGCCTTGACCTGGGCGTGCGTGTCCGTCAGCACGCCGGTCAACCGCGGAATCACGATCGGGAGCGAGAGCGAGAGCTGTCGCGGCGAGCAATAGGCCATCATACCCAACAACTCGATCGATCCCTTTTTCGACCGCCACTGCTTCTCGTCGAGCCCCGCGAGGAGCGAGGGCAGGATCAGCTTGACGCCGTACCCCGACATGTTGCCCATGACGACGCGCGCCGCGTCCTGTGCCGCCTCGCGCACGTCCGTCGTCGCATCGCCAAACGCCGTGAGGAGCAACGGCAGCATAAACGTAATGTATGGCTCAAACAGCCGTCCGAGCGTCGCGGAGAGCGTCTCGAGCGCAAACATGGCGCCTTGCCGCAGCTCAAAACGTTTCTTGTCCTCGGCGGCGACGCGAAGACGTTCAATCACGTCGTACCGCTTCATCGCGCCGATCCCGAGCCCCTTTATCGCGCCGGCGAGGCCGTACGCCGCACCCCGTCGCGCAGCGTACGTCGGTGCGCCAAACAGCGTCCCGAACAGCCGATCGACGAGCTGGCCGGTGCGATCCGGTCCCATGAGCGCCGCGAGCGGGACGAGGCAATCCGACACGGCCATCTGAACCTGCTCTGCGGGCGTCTGGAGCGCCTCTTGTAACCTATCGACGATGCCCGGGATGCGTGGGTCAGAGG
>JBBPMM010000675.1:3292-13753 GCA_038090335.1 Solioccasus polychromus
CGTGATCTCGTAAAGATAGACGTGAACAAGACGAGTCGCGTCTGGGACTTTTTGGTGCAAGCTGGATATCTCAAGATCACGGCGGACCCGCCACCTGCTGCTGCAGTAGATCCCTCGTACGCCGTTTCCATGTCTTTTAATATACGAGACTAAGAGCAGAAGGACAGGCAAGCATCTCTGAACGTGTCACCGTCCAAGGAGCAATCTCAGGCCACCGCGACGCACCCAGCAACTAGGACTTTCACTCAGAACGGGTTTGCTTCGCAGCCGAGACCATCACATGCGTCTCCCACCCTACTTTCTACACCACGGCCATCAAACTAATCATGAGCATTTTGACCCGGTCCTTGGAGTCATATTACCATGTACTCATCTACCCCCCCACACATGTGTACCATAGGCATCTGCATACGCTGTCTTCCTCGCACTTTTCGTCGTGCTTTATTGATTACATTATAATTATCCCGTAAATCTTCCTGCGATGAGGTTCTCGATAATTGTCTGATCGATGGGGATGTTGGCGCGTCGAAGATAATCGTCGTTCCTATGAGGGATGAGACTCCGCCAATATTCTCGAATCAGTGAATCCTCACCAAAACTTTTTATTATTATTCCATGACAGACGGAGACGACTTGTTAGATCAGAGAACTAGTTCGAGGATTGGTCAAGCGTACCTTTGAGTAGTGGCGAGTGCCAGAGTCGCATCTGCAAACGGGCGTGGTCAGCGCGAGGACGGGCGCGCCGAGTACTGCCAACCCACAGTATCGTGACAATGGTCTGGCCTCGTTTCCAACCCATTTGTTGCGCCAGCTTGACGCACGCCGTCAAGTTGCATGCGCTACTGGATCCGAGGAACAATCCGTCGTGTTGAACAAGATAGCGAGACATTGCGACAGCCTCCGCGTCCGTTATCCTAAGACACACGTCATGCCGAGTCCACGAGGAGACGATAGAACCAAGAAGCTTACCGGAACGCGTCATCGACGATGGGTAGCGCCAAATCAATATTGTTCGTCATCCGATTGATCCCGCTGTTCAAAACAAAGGCGATCAAGAAAATCGAGGCCGATTAATGAGAGAATCGAGATTGAGGTGGAAATGAAAAAAAGAAAAAACGCACATGCCTTCGACAACGGTATCGACTTGATGCCGTCGCTTTGTGCCTTCTGCTTCTTTGCGGTCATACATGACGCCAAATTTGATCTGTACATAGTTGGAATTTGAACGACGCCCCTCAGCAACCTGGCCCTAATTGGATTTGAGAAGACGGGCGGGCGTACCTTGTTGTAGAGACCGCTTCCCTCGGGATCAGCCAAGACGATCTTGACGTTCTCGTCCATCAATTTGATAAAGTGGCCCGTGCCAGCGATCGTTCCGCCCGTTCCTGGATTGTGCCAATCCTTCCTGAAGTTCCGTCGCGAGGAAACAACTCACCTGCGCCAGCGACGAACGCATCCAATTTGCCGTTCGTCTGGCGCCATATCTCTGGCCCAGTCCCTTCGTAGTGTGCGTCAAAGTTGCTCTTGTTCTGCATAGACGACCCAGTGAGAATCGCGGAAGCCGACCCGACCATGGCGCTGCGTACCTCGAACTGATCGGCGAAGAACCCGCGGGGCTTGGTCAGCAGTTCTGTGTCCTGAGGATCGTCTTCGGTGCCTTCGGGACATACGTGCGACGACGTGGTAGAGACGACGACCGAGGGCGAACCTGTGACCATCTCATGGCTGACGCCAACCGCGCCCTCTGCCTCATTCAACACGCCCTGCTGGCCAAACCGCACAGCGGCTTGTCGCGCCATGTTCTGTCACGTCGAAGGGTGAGTATATGCGCGGAAAAGCAGCGCATACATACGACGTACTGTTTGGGCGAGGTCAGCATGGGTCTCAGAGCGTCGTCGATTAGCAAGGGACGTACTTGTTTCTTGTCGACGATGCTGGCCGGTCGCACGCGTTGTACTTCTGCGCCGAGCACCTGCAGGGCTTTTACCTTTTCTTCTGCAATGTCGTCCGGCATGATGATGGCTTTCAGAAGTGAGCGAGCAGGACCACAACGGTGAGACACGACTTACTCGTGTCATAACCCCTATCGACGAATCAATAACCAAGGAAACGACAAAGGTTCGTGCCAACTCGCCTGGCTTTCGATATTGTCGCTATTGAAATCCCTGTAGATCCTACAGTGCCCTCAAAGATTCGAGAACCGGTATGTGGATGTAACAATCCTTGCCGTTCGGCATCCTCGATTACTAGAATCGTGTCAGCCGCCTCGAGCTCTGGACACACGAAAGACGATCACCTCGCAACGCAACCCGATCCTTGACGCTCCCTCCCGGGTTCAGAAACTGGCCATGACCAAAGCTCAACCATCGTTCAGTCCCAGGCGAAAACCCCACCTCAGCCTTGCCCAGAATCTCCACCCCAAGCGCATCGCTCAACGAGTTGATCCTCACCAAGGGCGTGTTTCCTGTGACGGCCTTTGGCGAATGAGGAGAAGATAGGTAAAGCAAACGTACCTATCAATCCAGTCACCCCGCGTACGATTTCATCGCTCCTTAGCTCGATAGGTCGTAACGAGGTCTGTTTCTCGAGCTGTTTTTGTCTTTTGCGTTCAGAAAGGTAATTTGCCAGAGAGCTTGTTGTGACGGAGAGAGTGAATCCAATCAAAATTCCATAGGATACTTGACAAATGGCAGCATTTGACAGGTGAAAGAAAGAAGCAATTTCAGGAAAGTTCATGACATGCAACACAACCCCAGGCCAGGGAAACCAGATGAATAATAAAAGTCTGGTGACATTGGCATCATATCAAACACAAAAAGGAAAAAATCCACCGAAAGAAATCACACTTTCAAATAGCACCAACAACAAATAGATTCAGTCGAAGTCAAGCAGACTTTATTACGATACACCCAGATACTTTACAACTAGAGATAAAAGGAAAAATCCATCAGACAGACGCTCAACTCGCTGGCTCCGGCTCACTGAGCTGCAAGCAGCCCAGCGACGCGCAGAACCAAACGTCATCGAGATCCCACCAAAGTGGAGATCATGTTCTCTGTCGAACGAGCGAGCGCGTATGTCATCGAATGGATTTGAAGGATGTGGCATGTGTAAACATGCGAGACTCGAGTTAGTTTCTATAAAATAGATCCTAGCTGAGTATGTTCTAAGGATTCATCATGTCGAGACGCGGAATATATAATTTTTTTCGTTGGTCCGTGCGCGGATGCACGTGACATTCCCAAAACAGCTTGGCCATTGTCAGCATCGAGCGAACACACGGGATGCCAATTCTTGTGAGAGATTCAAACGACGGTACTTAGTGTGAGTAAGGCTTTTGATTTCCACCAAAATGTTGACACGGTCTCCTGCTATCCGGTCAGCTTTCACTAACAGGTCGACTGGTAATCTCCGTCTCCTATCGATATCGAGCATGGCAACATCGGCCGAGAAACAGAAATTCTTCTTGACGCACAAAAAGTACGCGGTCGTCGGTGCGTCGACAGATCAGTCGAAATGGGGAACAAAAGTGAGTTGACAATGACCACCAGCGTATCTCCCAAGCACTGAATGATTCCCTTTTCTAGATTCTCCAGTGGTATATTGCGAGAAACAAGGACGTGACGCCAGTGCATATGGTAAGCCAGATGACGAGGTGCACCTGACTACCTGTACACACTCGAGCAGACGAACAGCGAGCTAGAGGGGCGCAAGACGGTCAAGTCGATTGACGACCTGCCATTGCCCAGCGAGACCGCGCTCAGCATCATAACCCCAGCCAAGGTTTGTCGTACCCGACGTCGACGTCGACGATCGTAGTCGACTCACTGCGCATGTCAAGATCACCATCAAGCTGTTGGAACAGGCCAAAGCCCAGGGCATCCCTGCTATCTGGATCCAGCCCGGTGCATCTGACAGCGATTGCGTCGAATACATCACGAACAACGGAATGAAAGACTATGTGCTCTGGCAAGGAGAGTGTCTCTGGCGAGACGGTGATGGCGTACTTCGATCCATGGCTCATGAACGTGCATCCATGTAACACTAGACTCATCCGCGGCCCATGATTATTTGGTGGGTACTCGTAACTCCGTTTCGGACTAATCAGCTGATGAGGCTGTTTTGGCAGGTATTGTTAGTAGGGCGGCTTCGCTTCGCCAGATCGGTCTTTCATCAATTTTATCGATTAAATGGTGCATGTGCATCCCTCTAGTCTGCGACACTAGTCTCCCAACGTCTTGGCTAAGTCCGCGTGTATTCTGAACTCGGGAAAGGTTCTGAATCAGATGACGCCCATATTGAGTTCCCCGTATCATGGCCAATACCGAACCATGTACTAGCAACGAAACTGAATCAGCCTCATGATTCAGGTCCATAAGATAGACTTTAATAAATGTTTCCTCATCTGTATGAATGATCAGGTAATACAAGTGCAAGCCTCGTAATGATATCTGATACAGTCTATAAATTTCCTTTCAAAGAATATCCTGCTTCTATCTTGCCTTCCGCCCAGTGCTTGATCAGTATACCGGCGATTGCTGTGGCGCGAGGCACCTTGAGAGAAGGTTCTTCCCTGACGACGGCGTTAGTTCCTGATTCAGTCCTGGGTTTGTCTTCCGTCCAAGATGAAACGATTTTATCGCTTGTACTAGCAGTATTAAGAGAGGCCAGAACTTCTTCGCGGGTATACCACCGGGCATCTAAGAAAGGAAAGTAGAAACGTATGAGTAATAACCCTTGTGCTCTTTCAAACCAAGTTACCCTCCAATTCGTTGTCCAGATCCGTCCGGATCGGTTTGGAAGAGTCCGCCGTGGCGTAGAATCCCAGCATGAGATTAGCGGGGAAGGGCTTTCGAAAGGAACACAGAGATGATCGGTAAACACAGGTCTAATATAGATATATATGCTCTCCTGCTTACCCATGGCTGTCCAGAGTGGTATTGGATATTCCAGACTTTGACACCAGCTTCTTCCCACATCTCGCGTCGTACTGCGTCCTCGTATGATTCACCGGGCTCCACGAAGCCTGCCAAAGCGGAGTAGAACGTTGACGGGAACTTTTTCTGGACATGTATTCAACGTGGCATTCGCCTAATGAACGAAAGGTCCAACATACGTTCCTGCCGAGCATGACCTTGTCTCCCGTTTCGTCTATGACCAGCATGATTACGACGGGGTCAGTTCTCGGATGACAAAAGTTATTCAACCCGCGCCTTCCCAGCTCAGTCAGCGTTTGTTGCCACAACGTGAGTTTGGACCAACCCTGACGGACAGGGCTTCTTGCCCGCGTTATCGGCCCATGGCAGTAGAGTGGTACAAGAGAGTTTCCATCCAGCCCAAAGGGAATAAGATGGAGAACCACAAGCGGGACAAAACTGCGTCGCGGCGGTTGAGCCGAGGTGATCAGCATGAAGCAATAGATGGTGCGACGTGCCTTGTTCCTGTCATTCCAGTCTACCATGCTCCGCGCACTGGCAAAGACGGCAGAAGAAAACGTGTCCAGCGCGCCCATCGCCGTCCGTGGTTCAGTGAACGCCAACTCGGCGCCCGACTTTGCCAGTTCAGATTCCTGAACCACTTCGTCTACTTCGCCTTGGTCGAGATCGGCGACGTCGATGGTGAAATACGGGGTACCATCGATGTTGGCGACCGCAACCTCTGACCCTTTGAACTCTGAGGAAGGGAGTGCGGACGCCGTTGCAGGGTCACGCTCTTCAAGACCAAGGAAGACGGCGCGCGGACCATGGAGCCGGGCAGCCTCAAGGACGGGTACCTCCTCCGTACTCGACTCTCCGGGGTACTGACCCTGACCAAAGTACGGATCGGGACCGAGCAAGCGCTTGACATCACTCGTCGCCAACAGGGCCAACGTTCGCTTCTCGGTGTCGGGGTTCGTGGCAAGCAATGGCATGCCGCTCTTGAACAGGATCCATCGTGTTGCTGGGGATGCGACGACGGCGTTCAGGAACGACGGCGAGGGCCGCAACCACGAGAGTCGGTTGAGCGGTGAACCACCCATGAAGTTTACAAAACTTTCATCTCGTCAACGGGAGTACAAAGACGTACTTGCCGCCAGAGGACTCACTTTTCGCCCATGTCGTTCGAGATCCTGCGGACCAACCAGAAACGGAGATGACTGTTGCTATTGGCCCGGAATGTTGCAGACTTGAGGTTGCACAGCAACACCGCCATGTGGTCATGAGCATGGTATCCGTATATATAAAACGTACAACACTCACGGACTGCGGCGAGCGGACGTGTTATATTTGGGTGTGATGAACCATCGATACGGCGGTCGTGAGGAAAAAAGCGTACAAAACATGGCGAATCATTACGCCAGTGTATGCAGTTCTGGGCCCGATGGCCACTTGGAGATAGAACAATACCACCTCTACCCCGCAGTCTTTACCAAACCGCGGATCTACCCATTCCACTTTCCTTGAGGTTTCTCATTGGACAGGATCTTCCCGAGCCATCCCGATTTTCCTGCATCGGATCTTCAAGTCTACAGTAACAAAGTCTGCATATCGTATCCAGCCCCATTCGCGCTGAAATGTATCCTAGTCCGTGGAGTCCTGTCATTCTAGGTGCTCTCGTGTGCGAAAAATGCAGGTGAAGTCATAGTCTCAGATTCCATTTGTCGCTTTAACCGAGGACACGGCAAATTAGTACATTCCCCTAAAGACGAACATTGTCCTTCCCTTAACGAGGGGACAATGGGTTGAGACATGCCTTTACCAGTTAATTCTTGGCCAGCGGATCTTCGACGTGTCCTTTGCTTACAACGCCTCGCGGCCTCTGCCTGACGACCCAGGGCGTTGTGGATATCTGGGTTCAACGGGGGCCATGGTTTTTACTCTCGCCTCCTTAGCATCCGTTGCCACACCCGTGGTTTCGTATGCGCAGACTCAGGGGCGGTGCACGGGGATATTGATGGGTCTTGCAAGTCGTTTATGAAAAAACTCCACTTCCCTGCGGGCATGAGATTGATACGGGCGCGTCTCAAAAACGGTGCACAATGGGGAATGTCTTGGGGTTTATTTCGCTTGCAAGCTGGAAAATGAATGCGTCACTGAAGAATGCATGATCGTTACGTCCCCGACCGCCCTTGAAACTACCTTTTATGGCAATTCGTTTGTTCGCTGCCCATTTCTGGATCCCATCGCGAAGGATGCAGGGGCTCCCGTCGCAGGGGGCCACAAGTTCCAGCGCAGAAGGCAGATACTTATTCTGACCGGTTGCTCTCCCGTATCTTTCAACTTTCCTAAATAGGAACGCAAACAATGGTGGTTTGCCCTCGAAGACTGATGAATTGCCCTGCCCTCGCGGTACGGGTTTCAAATGTAAGAAAATAAGATTAGGCCGTTGTTCAAACCTTGTATAAAGAGACATCCCTCGGTCCCTGCCTTATCCCACTGCATGAATCTCGAGCTGCCGTACGCCCATTTTTGTTTACATCGGTCCTTGTCGCCTTCGGAATCTCTAATCATGCGTATGTTTCCTTGCCTCTAGCATGCGATGACGTCCGACCCTCATCCCAAACCAGACGGGAATAGAGGACATCGTTTCCGCGAGTCCGTCATCTCACCAACTCAAGCTATCGCAGAGGCATGGCAACGTGAACCTCCCCAGAACCAGGAGTTTTGGCGACAAGCAGAGGCAAAACGAAGGGAACAGTACTTGGCGGCGAGGCCACCCCGACCACGACATGGTTCTGGTGGCAAAATGTAACACCCTCCCCTAATCTATTGCATGTTAGCACCCCGAGGTGAGTTTGCCATGTTTGTCCCGCGTTCGCTCTTGCCATTCTCATCGATCACCGATTGTCTGCTACCAGCTTCGTATTCATTCATGTAAATATCGACACTGGCTTCAACGATACCACCGACCGCAACTACTGTACAACAATGGCTGCTTGAAGGAGGCCAAATGGCATTTGATTTGGACATGTACAAGGACTGGCTTGCCTCGACTGGCAGACGACAAAATGATACAATGTTTATATTGATACAACAAAAAAAGTAGATAAAATCACTGTCCTGATGCTACAGATGCTTGAGCGATGGCCGAACTGAGCGTGTCGTTCATCCCGTCCAAGTCAGGCTGCTCTTCGTCGTCATCGTCGTCCTCCCCTTCTTCCTCCAAGGCGGCCTCGGCTTCGGCCTGGGCTTGCGCGGCTGACGCGGCGTTAGCTATCGCCTGTTCGAGCAACTTGGCCTGCTCTTCCGACAGGCCATAGAGAGACAACTGAGGCGCGGAGCTCTCACCCTCATGACGCGTTCCGTCATCCACGGACCGAGCGGAATCAAGCGACGTAGGCGGTCTGTCAGTGTACGTGAGCGACCCTTCAGGGTGCACCGACTCGCTACCATCACCGGCAAGCCCCGTAACCCGACTCTGGGACTGAGGTGCTAAATTCTGCATTTGCGCTCGGGCTATAACGCTCGCCAGCGTCGCTTGCCCGCCAGTTGGGTCTAGATGGAGTGGAGGTGCTGCATGGTCGGTCCCAAGAGCAGACGACACGTGTCCTTGCAACGTTGCGTGGAGGCTGAGCACGGCGGACTGCATCTGTTTGATGACATCACCGTGCACCTCCCCTTCCTCCATGTGTCCGTCGTGCCCGTGGCTATAGTACGCCGTGGAAGCTGCACTGCCCGCGACGATGTCCGCCCACATCCGCGTGCGCCGACCTTCCCGCGCTATATCTTCATCTCCCTCCTTGTCCAACACCACCTCCCTAATCGCCGCGTTGATGCAAATTTCTCCTTTGCCGCCGCGTGCCGCGCTGCTATTTTTATGTCGTTTGATGGCGTCCCGACGGGAAAACATCTTGTCGCAGCCAGCGCATTGCCAGGCTTTCTTTTCGTGGAGTTTCGCGTGACGCTTGAGATCATGGTTACGTGCAAACGACGCGGGACAGACCGTGCAACGGAACGGACGGTGCACCGCATGGACGCGCTGGTGTGCTCGTAGGCCGTAAAGCTTTGCGAAAACCTTGTGGCAACCAGGCACGAGACACGGGTAAACGGCTGTGCCAATATCATTAAATGGAACGGACGAATCGGAGTGGGAACCTTGGGGAATCCAAGGGTGGGAAGGGTGGAGCACGGAACCTGCAGCTTGTTGGGCAGCGTGGTTTTGCGATGTCGTAGGACCAATCTGAATACCGCTGAGGACGCCAAGAACTTGAATCAAGCCTCCAATTTCTTGCAGCGCATTCATTTCCGGCCCACCTCCGGCGGATGATGTCATTGAAAAAAGGAACAGCTGATGGAGCTGTAGCTGGATGGAGGAAATGACGGACGGATCTAGAGAACCGTTGGTCGGAGAGTTGGCGTGGAGAGCGCTGGAGACGGTTTCGACCGCTTCGGTTATCTGCCGTTGGAAATCGTGATAAACGACGTTTGGTCGTTTGGAAGAGCGAGCGTCACTTTGGCGTTGCTCCTCTTCGCTCTCATCACGTTTACGCTTCCCCTTGTCGAGCTGGAGTGCAGGGGCATTGGAATGACGCATTTTTGCAAAGAGCGTGTCGGAGCGTGCCAATGACACTAAAACGGGCGTCAATGATTCGGCAAGCTCTTTCGATATGGATCCGGCGCGAACAGCTTGGCTCAGGACGTTCAAGACATTGTCATTGTCGGTGCCGGGAACGACGGTCAGTGCGAGGGTGGAATGGGCAAGTGAGTCGTCCGCCGTGATTGCAAGAATAGTCTTCATAGTCTCCAACGCTGCGTCCTGTTTTTTTGACAGGGCGCTCTTGGGGCCGAGAGCGGCGTGCTCGCTCGGAGCGACAGTGGCACGGGCCGCAACCAGTTGGGCACGCGGCATAGCATGCGCAGCTTGCGCCTTGCTGATATCCGCCCACAGCTGCTCCTTCAAGCGACGCGCAATTTCTTCTGCCTCGTCATCATCCTCATCCTCATCCTCGTCCTCTTCCTCGCACTCGTCGCCGACATTGGTACCTTCCTCTCCCACACTTTTGGCGACGCGGGAAGCCACGTCGTTCTCCGCATTCTGCTCAGTAGCAACTTCTGTCATCAACCTCGAGGTCTACTAGCCAAATGAATTCATGAATTAGTTGCTCGATCGTTGAACATGCTCACCGGTAGGGAAATATATCCGCGTTACAAGTACTAGAAGAAAACTAATGAACGTTACGTAATTACCGAAAGTGATTTTTGATCCCCGCGAATATGATAACAAGCATGTTTAACCCGCGCTCTTAGACGGCATCGCGTATACGGAGCAGGGTTTGACCAACACGTTATCTTCCCTTGGAGTCTTACAAGATACCAGAGCGACATGGCGAGCAATACCATCAAGGACTTGGCTGCTGGGACTGCGGGCGGAATCGCCCAGGTAAAGTTGCTCTTTCCAGGGGGTGATCCCGGTGCTGAGTTTTCGTCGGACGATGTAGGTGCTGGTCGGACAGCCCTTTGACATCGTGAAAGTGGTGAGCAC